>JAJMSH010000051.1:0-100831 GCA_030558315.1 Kodamaea suecica
AGATCCCACTATTTTACATCTTCTTTCCTTTCCCTAAGTCGATCATATATTTCCAACAGTATAAATACTTGTATAGAATACAACGCTATTACACCCGGAGCCACACAACAGTAAATAACAGCTCACGGAATTCGGTAGACAATAATACCGGATCTAGCTAGCGCAAGGGAACCTTCTCTCATTCGAACCGAGACCAGATTCTTAACAGAATCCGAAGACATGTGAACCGTGATAGAGCTAACATACATCCCGCACATCAGAAGTGACACATATAATGTTACCCTACTACAATGTGTAAAATGTTATTCTACTTCGTCTTTCCTTTCCTTAAGTCGATCATATATTTCCAACAGTATAACACATTTGTATATTATTCCCTCAAGCAATTTGAGGATTTGCTTTATCAGAGGCATGTGGTTTATTCTGTTTATTAGTATGATTCTAATCTCTTACCATCAGAACAACACAGTATCATCTACAACTCACTAAATCCCGATAGCGATAATACCGGATATAGTCAGCGCAAAGGTATGTTCTCTCCTCCAAACCAAGTTAAAGAATATTCCAAGACTATTACTGATAAAAAGTCGTTATTTCAATAATTTCTCTAGGTGGCCAAGCTGGCTAAGGCGCGAGACTGTAATGAAATCCTCAAAGTAATCTTGAGATCGGGAGTTCGACTCTCCCCCTGGAGATTTGTTTTTGCCAAGTAAGACACTTTGTTAGAATCAAATGGTTATAATGAAATATATGATTGACTTAAGGAAAGGAATGAATATTGGCATTTTATTCCAGTATTTATAGACTTTCTTCTAGGGAGCTTTCCCAAATTTACCTTTAGCTCCATTGATAGTATTCAACTCTCATCACCTCTTTAAGGAGCTTATTAAGATAAGCACACAATAGGTTGAAATATACACTTACGTTTCTTAGACACTTCGTTTAGGATCGGTCCTATTGAGCAACATCATTTAGGGATATTTGCTGCAAAATGTGTGACTCCGAGTATTAGGTGTGATACTTGTACCTGCATCTATTTGTATCAGATACGTTTAGCAGCTATAGCTGTAACACTGGCAGACATACACATTTCAAACTCTTTGGGTCGGGGTAACATCACATGCTACCTTATATGGTATGTGGGATAGATTATCATCCCGATCACGGTATATTTGTCTTCGGGATCTTAAAACTTTCTAAAATAAATTTGAGCATCCTAGAAGAAAGCGTTTGTTTCAGCACCATAATGTTCTTCCACGATATCATTGATATGTCTTGAATAACCTACAAAATGATTTGGTCACAGAAAATGGATTGAATTGAGGGTCACCATGCTCTCTGAGGAATCCGGTATTTAAGTGAAAATTGCTTCACTTAGCTACGCAGATCTTGAAACGCTCTTCCATTTGGAATTGAGATTGGATATACTCTAAAATATGTACAAGAGGTATTGACCTATATAGGTGAAAGTTTATCTGTGGATGAGGACGATTCACCACTTAGATTGAAGTAGTGGAACAACCCATCCCATTGTCCTTTCTTATGTAACATTGCTAGTATCAAAGCTGCTGGTAGTTGCCATACAGAGCACCAGAACAACTTCTTAGCATATATGCTTGCCTTTGCTATACCCTCAAGAGTTGGTTTCCCACCATTTTTATAATTTTCTTTCTGTTGTGCCCAAAACTTGTAAGCCAAGTAAGTCAACCAACCATTAGCTATTGATGAGTCAAATGGAAATACCCAATCAGTGACACCAAAATATGATAAACCAAAACAAAGTGGAAACATCAATATCGAGTATCTCAATGAAACCCTGGCATTGAGCATTGGGTTCTCGGCAGCTGTCATGACATAACCTGCCTTTTTATATTGATCAGCAATATTATGAGATAATGCATTGAAATGTGGGAATTGCCAGGCATATAATAAGCCTGCTAAGCACCATGCAGCTGGGTGAGTCAAAGAGGAGGAGGCAGCCCAACCCATCAAGGGAGGAATAGCACCCACCAAGGCACCGACCCAAGTATTTATGATAGACTTTCTCTTGAGCGAAGTGTAAATCCACGAGTACAATACTATATTGAGGAACCCCATGAATGCCACGGTTGGGTTAACTCCAAACCATAGCATAATGCATCCAAGGGATCCTGTAACGGCGGCGAATTTGTATGATTGTAATGGCGTGACTAAACCCCTAACCACCGGTCTACCAGCAGTTCTAGGCATATTTTTGTCAAACTCCGGTTCTCTTCCCATATTAATTGCATTTGCTGCTCCTGAACACATTGCTGTTCCCAAGGTCAAGACCATTAATTCGGGTAAAGAAACTGTCAACGGAGAGATGGCATAAGAGCAAACAGAACTCAAAGTTACAAGAATTGTCAAGTTTGGTTTCGTTAACTTGATGTATGGGTTGATAATAGCCATTAATTCTGCTTTACTAGCAGGTATAGGCAGAGTGCTGGTTACCACGGGCCCGTCAGGCTTCAATGATTTAGCAGGTTCTCTTGGAACAACTTTGAAAGGAATATGCTCTGTTTCAGGCAACCTTTGAGCCAGTGGAGCCCCAGGTTCCTGACATGATAATACCTTAGTTGCTACTTCCAACACTGATTTAGTTGAAGAAGTATCTGAAATTGAAGACCGAGCAGCATCTGAAGTGGCAGTTGAAGTATAGTTCTGTGTTCTTCTTGTATCGAAAGGTACCCTCCTCAAGAGTTGATTGTTTACAAAGTTCTGGTTTATATTCAAGTTCTTCTTCGTATTCTTGAAGAAGTAGTTGCAACTAGACACCGAGTTGAACCTAGGAAAGGCTAGTATTCTTTGAGACATAACAACCAGTGTGCTTTGTTGCAAGCTTGTTTGGTAAGGTAGAAGAGCTTAGAGATTTTTCCGTACTCTGGCCATTTTTTTGGACAAGGGTACACTACCAACTACAGAGATGCATATAAAATACAGGGTGATAAATGTGATTCAGATAGAGACAACTGGAATTAAATCCTTATAGAAATATGTGACTTTACACTTTGTTGACATTGTTAACGATAAGAAATTCAGCATTAAATGTACTAACTTGAGAATAAAATTACAATGATTAAATCTTATTTAACAAGCGTGGTTCCAATTTAGTTTCCCAGTCTAATCATCTGATCTCTACTTCAGCTTCTCTTCCTTGTTTTCAGTTTGGAGAGTAAGCTCTTCGGGCTCAGCACCTTCGGAATTCTTTTCATTGCTCTTCTTGTTCTCTAACTTGTTGTCAATCAAGTCATGGAATGCAATAATTGCTCTAACAAGAGTACTTATGTATACCACCATCAACTCATCGTTGGTCTTCATTGTAAAAGCTATAGACAATGGATTTGTAGTAGTTTGGAAAGGGTTAGAAAATTCAGCAGCTTCCTCTTTATCTCCACTGTTGCTGATGGTTTGTTCGTTGCCAGCATTGATCAAATTGGGTAACAAATTAAATACGTTCTGCAATTTACCTAAGATTGTGTGGTTTATTGGTAAGTTTTTCAGATAGACCTTATCCAAGTAATTTGCGATTTCTCTAAGCTTTTGATGTAAGCCAAGTAATGATTGGTATGTCTGCGTGACTCTCAATGATAAGTTGCCAGCAGCTTGGTCTCTAATATCTCTTAACAAGTGTTCTACACCAATTTCTTCAGCTTCTTCAGCTTCAATTATAGATGGGACATGAACAAATGTCTTTTCTGCGGCAGAACCATCATTTTTAATATCCTCAACTGCAAAGTAAGCATCCGTTGGTATACCGACTTCTCTAGGCTGCACGTCAACAATCAAAAGTAATGGAGTAGTGGTATACTTCTTGAACACATCATTAATCTTCAAATCAGAAGGCTTCAACTTTGGACCTGAATGGTACCATCCAATCAACTTTTCCTTTGCGTTGATCTTTTTGAACATTTCACCCATCAGATCGATAAAATTATGGTCTAAGAACCATACACTGGGGTTCTTTTCATCTTCTTCGAACGGAATAGCATATGAGTTAGTCACAGTAATCTGTTCCGAAGAGTTGTCACCTAGAATAACACCTACAACTCTCTTCTTGGAGTCCTTAGCCACTCTATTATAATGGTCCACAACAGAGAGTAAGACCAATGGCGCAACCGATACAGTTTTATTCAAAAACGTGGATTCATTGGATGCAGACATTATTGAGGTTTGAAATAATCAATGCTATTATTTTCGTATCTAATCTTCCAGGTAATTAGTAAGTTGTGCGTTGTTCGTAAAGGTTTAGCTATCGTTGTCTCGATTGAACTTCATTCTGTTACCGTTGATTTTGCCTCTCAACTATAAGTCGTGCGACAATGTTCAAAAATCTCTGGTACAATTAAAAAAACTAGAGGGTGCTCGCAGCCTCTTGGGAAGTTCTGCAACATTACTAAGAGGTAGAAATAGCAGAACTTGAAGACATCCCATACAACACTGTAATTCCTCACAATATTCAAGCTTCTGTTTTGCCATGTTTGGACAGATAGTTATTGGGCCTCCGGGTTCTGGTAAGTCGACTTACTGCCATGGAACGTACCAGTTTATGAATGCAATTGGCCGCAAACTGTGCATCATCAACCTTGATCCTGCCAATGATAGACTTCCGTACCCCCATTGTGCTTTAGACATACGAGATTTCATAACGCTAGAAGAGATAATGGAGGAGTTAAATTTGGGTCCTAACGGTGGGTTGATGTACGCTTTGGAATCCCTAGATAATGAAGGTATCGATGTTTTCATAGAAAAGATCGATAAGTTGGTTGAAGAGAAGAATTACTTAATATTCGATTGCCCCGGACAAGTTGAATTATTCACCCATCATAACGCATTATTCAAGATCTTCAAGAAGTTGGTAAAGTCGAAGAAGCTCAGGTTATGCGTTGTTTCACTTGTCGATTCCATTTATTTGACTAGTCCATCGCAATACATTTCCATCTTATTGCTAAGTCTAAGATCGATGTTGCAGCTTGATTTACCACATGTGAATGTGATATCAAAGATAGACAAGTTACATCAGTATGGAGAGTTACCATTTAGATTGGATTATTATACAGAAGCGGACAATTTGAACTACCTAAATCCATATTTGGAGAAAGAATCAAACTCAATTTTGGGGAAGAATTACGTCAAGTTGACCGAGATGATTGCAGACTTAGTTACTGACTTTGGGCTTGTTTCGTTTGAAGTTTTGAGTGTAGAGAACAAGCAAAGTATGATAAACCTTCTTAGTTTGATTGACAAGGCAAATGGGTATAGTTTTGGAAGTGAAATCGGAGGTGATTCAATATGGAGTGAAGCCACAAGACAAGGTGGATTGGCAGGCTTCCAAGAAATAGACATACATGAAAGATGGATAGAATTCAAGGATGAATATGATGAACAAGAGAGGAAGGACCAATTGGACATGCAAGGAATCGATCCTGATGCTCCTGAAGGTGAAGATGTAGCTATCACTGAAGACGAAGATTGGGAGAGAGCTCTTGAAGATTGGGAAGCTCTGAGAGGAGGGACAGGGGCAATGCTGAGATAGAGAATCAATCGATACATTAATTCCCCAAAGAGGAGAAAATACCAGGCTTTGAAGCAATCCCACGTCTGCAAAGGAATCCAGAGTACTTGAAATGATTGGGAAGAATTAAAGAGCATAGAAGGGGGATTTTACAGCGTACAATAAGATGCACAATATTATACATGAGAGAACATTACCATACAAAGAGCAATTTGTTGCATACAAGCAGAAAATTCAACAGCATAAAGGTGATATCTGAGAAACGTATATAGTAGTACAATCAAGATAATATCAATTTAGAAGGATCTGTTGGATGTTCCATTAGCATATAATTAAAATCATAGAGAATACATAATAGGACTTACGTCAATGAATGCGTATAGAATTAAAACTTTCAAAACATAATGGCCGCAACTATCAACAAAGCTCTAGATTTCATGCAGTAATTCAATCAAAGATCTTCCAGCTTTGTTAGCACTTCTCTGGCATTTTTCTCGACTGCAATACACATTCCATCGATTATTGTAATATTGTGTCATGTGATCATTGTCGCGAAGTAGTTTTTTTTGCATAGACGATGTGTGACATGAATCTTCATTAGGTTATTTATAATCCTTGTGTTTTCATGAATACTAAGTCTTCGAAGACATTTACTCTTCTGATAATAGGACAACTAGTACTGAATTTCTCCAGTATATGCTAAGTTAAGATAAGCTAAGCAAACAGAATCTCATCGATCATGACTGATTTCTTAACTGATCCACTGTATTCAAAAGTTCTAAATGATCAAATTACCCTTACGATATCAAACCTAACATCCAAGAGAAATGCTATTATCTCACAGTTAGACATATACAGACAGTTGAAAACTTCCACTAAAGTTAGTAAAGACCAGATCATAATGGTTTACTTGGGAGATGGGTACTTTGTGGAGAAAACTGTGGTCGATGCCTCTCATTTCTTAGACCGCAGAATCGAGAGTCTTAAACAATCCCTAAACCAGTTTGACTCGAAGATCGAAGAGGCTAATGTGACTTTCAGCAACTTGCAAAAATTCCGTGAATTAGAGAAGAAAGGAGAATTGGAGGACGAACAAGATGACGGTAAACTAAACCTGGAAGGTTTACCTTACATTGACATTCAAGAAGAATTAGATGAGGATGGAAATGTTATAGCTGCAAAGTTAAATAACAAATTGCATAACGACGGCGACAATAAATTGAACCTGGAAGGCTTGCAATACATGGATATAGAAGAGGAGTTAGATGAAGATGGCAATGTCATTTCCACGAAGATCAATAACGAAGTATACAAAGAAAATAATGAGAAAAATGAACCTGTGGCAACTAAAATAATGATGGACGAATCTAATAAAGAAATACAACATACAAACTCGAAGCAAGCGCAAAAGATTTCTGATTCGCCCGCAACTTTATTTGAAGAAAACAAGAATAATGATGGCTCGCAAGGCGCTCGTTTAACTTCTAAAGAATCGGATGCGGTATATCATCAAGTGGAAGAAGATTTGCACGTATATGGTACGGGGGATGCATTTAATGGTCCAAATAATGCAAATAGTGAAGAAGAAGCAGATCAATTATCTGAGTTGCTTGAGGATATGGAAATTGTTGCAAAAAAAATAAGTACACCAATAATGGATCAAGATAGGTTACTAGAAAAGATTGATCAACTTAAGGTGAGTCCAGATGACAAATTCAAACTCAAGCAAATTTGTATTGCTGAGTATAAAAAATTACAAGAAGAAGAAGAAGAAGAAGAAGAAGAAGTAAAAGAAGAATACTCCATCTCGAATACTTCAGTTGCTAACATGACTTCAGATGTTTCAGAAAATTCACTCGATGAAGTAAAAGGACGTGAGAGACAAGAAGTCATTGCTAATATAATTAAGGAGAATAACCTAGAGAACTTGTTAGAGGATACCTCGATAATAGGTACGAATGAAAGACCATCTTGCAGTACCCCTCGCCGTGCTACAATAACTAGCCGCGATGACATACTCGAGTTGGAGCTCTTAGCAGATGAATTTGATGAACCTGACGGGAATAGTATTGGTTTTGCTGATGATGAAGAGTGGGACTTTGACTTTTCAGATAGCGAATTTGACAATCAATCTCATGAGCTAGAAAAGGAAGAAGATGAGGTGAGCAGAGAGGAAGATGTTGAATATGATGTTGAATATGATGAAGGTAATCAGGTTGATGATGATGACGATGATGACGATAAAGACGACTTTGCAGACCTGATGTTGTACGGAACTGGTGTGTCCTACGGCAACAAAACAGCGGATGACATGTTGTGGAGCAAAGTGATTGAATTGCGGATGAAAAATCAAAAGAAAGTCGACCAAGAACCTACTGATATAACAGTGCCACTTTCCTTGCCTTCTTCAAATGTCAAGTCTATACTAAAGGGTAAAGCTAGTAAAGCTAAGAAGTCTGTTACGTTTTCAGAAAGATTGGAAATTAAAGAGATAGAAAATATCAGTAGTATTCTCAAGGAAATGCCACCAGCGCTGAAGGTATCTCTCTTCAAGCAACGCCGTAAAATAGAAGACGATATCGAGAGTGTAAGAAGCGTTGCTGAAGCGAAGTTGGAACAATCTTCTGAAGAGTTAACAGAAAACTTACCCAAACTATCCAGAGTCAACCAATTTAAAGAGTACCTCACCAAGGGTAAGTTGATTGTGGCCCCTGCTACCCTTATTGACAATGATGAGCCCATAGATAGGAATAAGATTATTGCTGATCTGATTAAAGAGGTTGAAGACAAATTTGAAAACAAGGGAAAGGGATTTGCTGAGACCGAAAATTTCCTGTCTGAGATTATAAAGCCAAAGAAAGTATCTCGCTTTAAGAGCATGATGAACAATGATACCAATACCAAGAACCCGACTGTATCTAGCCACTTCGAATTACAAAATACAGTGGTTGAAAGGGACATTCTTAACGAAACTGTAATGAATGATAATATCGTTGACAATGTTTTTGCAAGTGAAATAGCTAAGGATGAAATTGCCCTTAAGATCAAGAAAGACACTGGTGATCAGAAAGAGCTCATAGATACTCAAATATTTGAGAAGGATCTAATTGATTATGTAGAGAAGTCTACAAGTGCTCATCCAAGTGGTCGTCCGAATTATTTGTCCAAAATCAAGACTCAGCGCATTAAAGAGGATATTGGGATTGCTAAACCTCTTCCGCAACTTTCAGTGGTTGAAAAAAAATACTTAAAACATTCTTTTGAGAATGGGTTCAATGGGGATATTATAGAGAATGTCTTACCAACCGATATCTTTGAGAAAGACATCTTGACCGAAATTGTAGAGAAAAATATCGTGCATAGTGACATGTTTGAGTCAAACCTAGATTATGCAAGCACTACTGTGGAAACATCTGCTGCAAAAGTTTCTAAGTTCAAGGCTGAATATGCCAGAAAGAACGAACCGACCAAAACAATAATTGCAAGTGACACAAACAGGCAATTGGATATCTTGTGTCTGGAAGATGATGACGATGACGAGCAAGATACTCCTGAGGATGACGAGTTGGACGAAATTCGTTCAGGCGAGGAATTCAAGGAAGCTACTGTTGACTTTCAAATGATGCAGGATGACATGGATACCATGGCAAAGGCATATATCTTGGGGATGTACGATGACGATATTGCAACTGAGGGTCCTGTTGTAGAAGAATTGAACGATTTCGAAGTATTGAACCGCATGATTGAGTCCATGTCTAGCAAAGTTGAAGAAAAATCTGGTAGAAGTCGTGCAAGTGATATGAGAACAAGAAATAAGGAAGAAATATTTGATCCTGATATGGATGAGATATTGCCAGCAGAAGAGTATGGCGATGATGAAGATGAAGTTCTAGACAATGGCCCAGTCATGACCGATCAAATTGTGGAGCATGAATTTAATTATGACGATGAAGATATCGCGCAGATGGAAGGCAATATTGAAGACGATTTTCTCCACCAAGAAGTCATCTCGAACTATCACAAACTCAGACAGAAGGTAATTTTTGATAATAACCAAAGGGGATTCCGGAAGTCAAACGAGGAGAAAGAATTTGAACCTGTTGATGAGGAAGGGAACCCTGTTACCATGAGTAGGTTCCGTGCAACAAAGATGAACAAGTTTCAAAGGAGTGGGTAAATTTTATAGAGATCGCTGAGGAGTCAACTCAGAAATCTTGGCTGGAGATAGTGAGGAAATTTGGAACAACTAGTTATCAAGTGACTTACTCATGCATGAGGAATACTATGTGAATAAAATATAACAATTAGGAAATATTGTAGCCACGTGTAATTCAAAAGTTTTCATGACGATGTGATTGGTATAGTATCGAATAACAAGACGACAACCCACAACAAAACTAGTGAATGTGTAGTTGGCTATTCGTTAACACGAGCAAGTGTAATAATATAGTTGTATGTTGCACCCTCTGTGCTCTGTGCTGTACTGCGTGAATTGGAATTACTTTTCACAATAAAAGCCTTGGTATTGTACAACTTTTCAGCTTTCCATAAAACCCATGGTCCGTTTATCCAATAATAATCAAAGAGTATTAAGTTGCCTTGAATTTTATGACAAGTTAAAACGACCGCTGTGACCGCGTCAATTCTGACACTACTCGTCACGAAAGAGGTTCAACAATGCCAAACTGACAATATTGAGATACGAACAATCAAGTCTGAAGCTAACAAAAACCAGAAGACTCGAGGCACGTCAAAGTTACTACATGCCCCATACAGGCATATATTCTTCGATTTCAGACTCAAAGTCGACCGTGATTTTTTCAGGTAGTATTCTACAATAGAGGTTTATTCTTGTACGATCGTATATAGTATTATTAAGGTATTAGTCTGCATGATTACGTTTTTACACTCTCGTTTAATTGAAGAGTATCGACGCTAGGTCAGAAAGTACTTTTGATTGCAAAGTTTGAAACCAGAAAGGAGCCACTATTTCATTTAACAAGTGCGTTTGTAGAGCGTTCATACACCGCCTCACTTGGGATGACGACGAAGAAGATATGAATGCATTTCCACTAAAGGATGGGAAGTAGAGTGAACATACCCTATTCGAGGAAACCATAATTGCGTAGCTCAAATTGTGAGAGGTGTGGATCCAATAGGCTTAATTTACACCAAGTATTTCAGATTGAGGAAGACATAATGTTTCGCTAGATACACCAACGTGAATCCAGCTGATTAATTTCTTCATCGTTGTTAATTTCAAACACTTAAATCCACAAGAGTACTTAACGGTGACTGCTGTTAGTAAGAACTTGGTAGGAGATGTATCGACAATAATTAGAATCCACCAATTCTTGGAGAAATAAGGTTTGGTAACTATCATATTGACCCTAGGCCGAAGAGTTCCATTGTTGGACCTCAGTACACTGGCCATTTCCAAATTACTTTGGACACCCCATTTCTGTATTAATTCCTATGGTTCAAGATGATCCACAGAAAGCAACAGAGAAAATAGAGCAAAAGAATGGTATTGAAATCGATTCTAATGGGGAAAAGGCTGGAGATAGTATTTCACACCAAAATGAAAACCTTCAATTTTCCGACAGTCTTGGTCAGCGATGCTTCTTGGGCAGCTGCTGAAGATACCAACACACCAGCATCTATCATCTCTGCCATGGAAATTTTGACTGTATTTGACACAAATAGCATTGCCACTGCAGTTGCAGTTTTACATCAAAGTCTACAATACAATCAGTACTGCTCAGGCTTCTACTCGTCAGCGTATACGAGAACTGCAGCGTTTTGGACTGCAATTCAAGCTGCTAATGGTGTCCTAGCTCGGTGACTGGCGCACCTGCTGAAAGAAATGATGCCGCCTATAATGCGAAATTACCTTCTGGTCGAGGGAATGCCGCAGCTGCACCCGCTAATACTGTGTTAGCAAGTCGTGGGGATGCTGCATCGCAATCAGCTATCTTCTGCTTATAATTCTTTTTTTTGCAACAACCTTCGGGAGATTAATGGAGCAGGGACACACTGATGTTTCTACTGCTAATAGTGCTGCTACACCTTCTGGTGCGTCTGGTGCTGCCAGTACATCTGGTAAAACTCGTGCAGCAGAAGGGCTTGTATCAACCGAGGCTTCAGGTTTCTTCTCCAACCAAGGTACTCCTTCAGAAACTGATTCAGACACTGTCGATGCTGCCGCCTCTGCTAACGGTAGTGGCTCTGGAACTTAATATGTGCCTACAAATGCAGCTACTTCTACTGGGTTAGATTCATCGGGATATGGGTCCGTCTTCTCGTCTGTGTCTACTTCTCCTTCGGGAACTATCTCTGCTGTTGAACCTGGTTCCAGTATTAGTTCTCTTTCAGTTTCTGAGTTTGCTACAAAATTTATCTGAGCCGGAGAATCTACAGCAAGCAGCGTTTCTGGATCTGAGTCCATTTTAGGTTCTAATTCTGGTTCAAAATCTACTATCAACAGTGCTTCTGGATCTGGATCAACCTGGACCAGATCATCAAGCAGATTCAACTTCTGCTTCTCGTTTCACATCTACTTCCAAAGCTTGCAAACGCTTATATTTCTTCATTTGGTGCTGTTATTAGTGGCGCTGCAATCGTCCTTTTGTAATCATTGCTTGTAAAATTTCAACTCTACTCTCTTCATTTCCAATATCCAAGTTTCCCATCTGAAAATCTAGTACATAATGAGCTATTGCATCTATTCTAGCTCAAATTTGTTGGATAGCTTGAATTACATCCGTAGTAATACCTTATCCGCTTTTAAAATAAAACACTTTTCCCTAAATCTAATAGTTGGCCTTGGTGTGTAATCCATCTTCCATGTAGTTTGAATTGGCTGCAAAATTGATGACTAAGTGGGATGCATATTGTAGCCTGCGGAAATGTGATATTTCGGAAATGTGACCTGTCAGAAAAAGGTTGAACCCGATTCCGTCGTTTTCTACTAACAAATCACGTAAGGCTCTGAGGTTGAGCTTGAAGCCAATTCCATGTGTTGACATTGGGTGGGGAGGCTCTACGGCATGTCAATCAGCTTATTAATACGTGACATTTCTAGTAATCAACAAAAATATATGCACGGATATACACTAACCCGTCCTTTAATTGTCTGGAATAGGCGATAGAATATTCCGAAGTCCACAACCTGAGCAAGTATAAATGCACAATTCAATCCTAAGTTTTTAGATATTTATCTGAATCAGTATCATTGATAACTATCAACAATAACAACAAAACAGCTTTTAGGATGTCTATTCAAACTTTCAAATTGGCAGATGGCCACATTATCCCTGCAGTAGCCTTTGGTTCAGGTACTAAATGGTTCAAGTTTGGACAAGAAGGTGTCAATCAGAAGTTAATTGATACTACAGTCAACGCTATTAAGTTGGGATTCAACCATTTGGACTGCGCTGAGATATACAATACTGATGTTGAAGTCGGAGCTGCTATTGCTGAAAGCGGAAAAGCTAGAAAGGATTTGTTCATCACTGACAAGTACTTTAGTGGCTCCAAGGACAATGTCTACAAGCCATTATCTGCCAGCCCTTACGAAGCATTGAAGTCTTCCCTTGCGAGGTATAAGTTGGAATATCTTGATTTATACTTGTTGCACTCGCAACATATCAAGGAAGAGACTCATGGCTTCAGTCTTATCGATGCTTGGAAATCAATGGAGAAATTGAAGGAGGAAGGTTTGGCTAAGTCCATTGGTGTCTCTAACTTTAGCGTTGCTGCTTTGCAAGAAATTTTAGACTCTAAACCAAAGTTCAAGCCAGTTGTCAACCAAATTGAATTCTCTCCTCATTTACAGAACCAAAGTCCTGGAATTGTCGAGTTCTCTCAAGCCAACGGTATCTTGGTTGAAGCCTTTTCTTCATTGGCCCCTCTTACTGTCCCTGCAAAGGAAGGTGAAGACAACCAATTGGTTCCATATGTTGCTACATTGGCTAAAAAGTATGGCAAAACTGAAAACCAGATAATTTTGAGATGGGTTCACCAGAATGGCGTATTACCTATTACCACCTCTGGTGATGTTGCAAGACTCAAGGGGTATTTGGAATTTTTTGACTTCGAATTATCTAACGAAGAGATCAAGAAGATTTCTGAATATGGTGCCTTAAGGAGTGTTCAAAAGTACCCAGAAACTGCCCCATAAATTGGGATATGAATTTTTAACACTGAGAAGCAAGAAGTACATCATTCCCTATTAATTAAATAAGATGTACGAGTATAACTGAAGATTTGATTCGTTAGCCTTTTCATAGTTATATTATTATTTCGATTTAATGGAAACCTTGTATCTTTTACCCAGCATCTAATTCAAATATTCTCTCTACATCAGTAATGTATATTCCAAAGAAATTCATTTTACAGTTCTAGTGCTAAAAAGTTCCAATCAAATGTTCAATTAAGTAACAAATACTGTACTAGGTGTTTATGCGTGCGAGTGTTAAGTATCCTGCAATTGCTTTATTGAATCAATTAAAAGCGCAATTTTTGCAGCCATGGCTGGGTGACACGAAGCAGAAGACTTGATTTAGAGACAGCTGTAAATGCTAAGGATTCCTTACTAATAAGAATTAAAACCAATTGTCAATTCGAGTATAGTTGACTCTGTTGGAAATAAAATGCAAGAAGGCTAAACGAATAATATAAATTATAATGTAAATAAATAAAATGCTAACAAATAAGGTAAAAATCACCATCTGGTTATTCTTTCTCTCTTGAAATACAGGCACAATTCTTCTTCCTTCGTACCTATTTCGTGCTTGACTGTGTAATCCAAAGGAATTTTGACCGTACAGTCTTTGATAAATGCCATATCCAACAACTCCCCAGCATTGGCTCTTGCTCTAGGTTTAACTTGTAGACAAGCATCTAAGAACTTTCTCGTTCCATTACTTAGGAATTCTGGATTCTCAAGTTTTGGTGCACCATTTACTATGATCGAGTGAAATGTTTGGATCGGACTGTCGCTTATGAATGGAGGTTCACGTTCAATCATTTCAAATACCATGATTCCAAAAGACCAGATATCAGCCTTGGTATCATACTCATATTTCAACAATACCTCCGGTGCCATTGCGAAAGGAGTGCCCACCAACGTATCTTTGATTGCGTAGATCTCATCTACAAAAGCACAATACCCAAAGTTCGCGATTTTAATAGAGCCATCTCTATGAAGTAAAATGTTTTCTGCTTTGATATCACGGTGTATGACACTTCTTGAATGAAGGTACTGAAGTCCCTTAAGTATCTCACGGCAAAATGCTCCGATTGTACTCTCATTCATATATATGTGATCCATAAGCTCAGTTAGGTTGCCGAATTCCACATTCTCCATTGCTATGAAAACATTATCGTTTATCCAAAAGGACTCAACAATATTTGCAATGTTTTGATGACAACTCTGTTTCATGACCAAAATCTCATTCACGATGAGTTCTTTGTTCCGACCGGCATCAATTTCAATTTTCTTGATTACAACCCTTGCTAAATTGTCCTCTCTCAGGTGGGCAGCGTATGTTGTACCAAATGGGCCCGTTTTAATTTTGGCAATGCCGGTATAGTAATCATTCGGGTCTTCTTCGTTACAAAGAGCCTGAATATGTTCGATAAGTACAAGATTCTTCCTGTCAAGTGACGCCTGTTGTGGTGAATAGGCAAAAAGAGTGGACGTGCAATCATCCAGAAGTGATATTGGATACTCAAGCAGAGAACTTTCTTCTTCAACATTGCTTTTAAAGTGTCTGAAAATACCGAACCAACGCAAGTAATGAAGGATCTTTGAAATTATATTACATTTACTAGATCCTATACCAGAAGCAATTTCTGGCAAAGCACCATCACAATTAACTGTTTCAACGAAATTCACTCCTGCAAATTCGTCAAGAAGGGGACCTTGAGTTCCAATAGATCTGCAATCTTGCCCATCGAGAAGGTTTGCGCGCGCTGCATAGGTTCCTAAGTATCTATTATCTTTAGAAGACGAGACAAAGACTTCAGTTCCAGTTATCCTAATGGGTTCAATTGCAAATTTTTGGGATCTACTCAAAGACTGAGATTTTGCCAAAACAGTGTGTTTGTGGTTGGGCTTGTAAGAAGTTGCACTAGAGGCATAGGAGTTAGTACAAGGAGAGTATAATTCAAATTGAGAGTCGGAGCCAGATTCTGCTTCTGAATCCGTTAATGGGCCGAAGTCAGCTACTTTCCTGCGTTTTTGGGAATGGGAAATGGATGAAGATTCGAACTTGATTGGAACTAAGTATCTGACTTCATGGAAGTCAACACCAGCAGCATTGAAACACTGGGGCATAATCGAAGAGAAATGCGTTTCAACATTGGTCGAAACAACATCAACTGAGGGAATGACAGTTGAAGATACCGTTGCAGCATTTGGGAGACTATTGGCATGGTCGTAAACAAGATTAGGTTCTGAGATCAGTAAAACCATGGACGTAGTTGCAGATTCTTTACTTGTCTTGGTGTGATGTCCAAAGATTTTGGCTCTCTTCAAAAAGAAGAACTTGCGGTAAATTCTTTTGCCAAATTTTGTGTCTATCGATTTAGACTTTTTGGTTGAGTTTGACTTAATGTCAAAAGCCTCAGAGGCAGTGGCCATAGAGGCAGGGCCCCCCTTAGACTTACTTGAATGGAAGAAGTGCATGGATCTTTTAGTAAGTTTTCAGAAAGGGGTTGGTTTAATCTATTGATTAAGGAGAAGAGCTAGTATAAAAGCACTTGGAATCGTACTCGATCTGTGGTTCACATTATATTATTTTTTGCAGCCATTTTTTTCATTTGTGGCATTAAAACAAAAGGGTACTCTATTAGCGCAATCTATTGGACTTACCTGTACGAGCATGAAAAGTAGCACAAGGAGTCCTCTCATGTACAAGGAGACCAAGAAATCTTGTAAGCATGTGGTTTATTGGATTCGGAACCATACATTTGCTCGAACTTTTGAAGGAGAATGGTGATGGGTTTCATTCACTTAGCGCAAGTGAGCTTCTACAATGCATGATATACCACTAGTCTCTTGCTTCTTTAACGTCTTCCAGACTTTAACTTGACAAAGAATGTAAGCTAAACTACTATGTCTTCCAAACCTCTCAGCACCAGTTCTTTCTTGTTTTACTGATACTAAGTGGCAACATTTTCAACAAGGGATCCACCGTAGCTACACACCTGTTAGTGCCACTTGAATGGATTCCCTCGCAAGGCTCCTTATATTCAGCCGAGTTTCTTCTTATCCTCCGAGTTAAATCATTAGCATCTTAAGTGTCCATATTCCACCAGTCTCTAGAAAACTAGATTCTGAGCGTATGCCAAATAAGCTCCATGAAACAGCCACTTATTTCCTCCCATACTGAGGGTTATATTTCATCTACATTACATCATTATGTTTCTCCATGTTCAAAACAAACTAGAATATCTCTTGCAAATCTTCCAAGAATGTAGCAGAAGGTGCAAGAGCATGCCAAAGAGGAACAGAACATACTCGGTTGATGTATCTATTCCATCAAGACAATACACGTACTAATGCTCAAAGGCACGTCCAAGATTACCCCACATCTCACAACAGGTCAAGATTAGGTGTACAAGCCCTTCTAATTCGATGGCTTCGCAATGCTTTTTATTAAGAATCTGGTCTCAGTTCTAATGAGAGAAGGTTACCTTTGCGCTAGCTAGATCCGGTATTATTGATTACTGAAGTCCCTGAAGTGTTGTTAATATTGTTTTGCTCCAAGTGTGAGAAGTTTCGTATTCTATACAAATATTGATACTATGTGGAAATATATGGTCGACTTCGAGAAAGAGAAGAAAATGTACATTAGTGGGATCTTACTCCGGCATTTATAGACTTTCTTCAAGGGGGCTTTCCTAAGTTTGCGGACAGCTCACTGGCTATCATACCTTGGATTTAACTCCTTGGCTATCCCGCTTCTCATTCTTGGAAGAGGGTTAACGTCACAAGTTTTTTTGTCTAACATATGTTTAGACAACATCCCGTTCAAGACTACAAGCGCCATTAGGTTCTAGCTTAGGTAGATGATCATCCCAATCACAGTTTCCCTAGCTGTGGTAATAACAGGACGTCAACGCTTATGTAACATGCTGGGTAGATGATCACACCAAATCACGGTTTACATGCCTTTGGTTCTAGCAGGTTTCAACGCTTTTCCATCTCTTCCCATCGGATACTGTCCCATCCATCCTCTTCATCCAGTCCATCTGCTTCCCCGCTATTTCAACGGTGTACCCACACAGGGTACAATGCACAATGGTTAGAAACAGTGTGCCTATATCACTTTCTGGGAAAGATGATCCGGATAATTTATTCTTGATGTTGACTAATATTCATCTTCGTTCCCCAATTCCCGAAAACTATATAAACATGGTCAAATCTCGTTTTCAAGAAACATTGACCTTCAAAATCAACACGAGATATCTCCAGATTCTTCCTACTTAAGAGGGCGCGATACGTGCAGGATCAGATGATTTTTCACATTATTCCTTAGGAGTATAGAATTAGTTACATAATAGAGAACGAAAACAACGAGACCATAATACACCTGATACCTAACTCGCTAATACGGCACAACCTTTGTCTAACAAACCAAATAACAACATCACAGGCATTATCATACGATTATGCAATGCGTAAGCTCACACAAACACAACCCTACACAACCCTACCCAACCCTACACAACCCTATACCACCTTATGCCAGCCTGAACCACCCCAAACCACCCTACCATGCTTATTCAAGGTTACACACCACACTACACATAACTGCATGTCTATTACCAACCAATGAACTTCGGCCAATTCAAACATATGATGCTATTCAAGCAGCTCAGTGAGCGGAATCGGAAACAACACCACAGTGAATTTACCCCATTTTGCCGGAGAAACTACTAACGTCTTTCAACAGTCTTTGTGGGGGTGTGGGGAAGCTTCTTGGATCCACGCCAGATCTATTCTATCTTGTCTTTCATTCGTTCAATTGGAATCGCTCAGACTATTTACTTATCACCATTAACTATTGACGTTTGGATCTACAGCTCCGAGTTCCGAGCGGAAAATGCCCCGGATTCTACTAGGAAAAACCTAAAATCGCTTTGAAATCGCTTGACATCTGGCCAAATGCCCTTGATGTGCACCATCATGTTCTAAACACCGCGCCCGATCTCTCAATTAATTTCCACGGTTATCATTTTGCATTCCCCTTGGTCCTTCCCGCTTTGTGGGAGGAGCATTTCCAACCATGGTTCTCTCCAATCAAAGTGGAAGGTTTTTTGCAGCTTCGATATTTAAGTTTCCAATTTTTCAGTTTTTGCAGCATCGCTCGATCTCGATCTCCTCGTATTCCTCGTACTCACTGGACTCCGCGAACCTTGCTAACTAAGCGCACTCCTCTTCATCACTTTCTCCTCACTGAGAACAGAAACTGTTGGGGTCTTGGGGAGGTCATTCCCCAGCATTTTTATCTGGTGTTTGTTACGTGTGTTGTTCTTAATATTTATTTGGTGATTTCTTGTTTTAGTTCATTGGTCCTCTTTTCTTTTGTGTTCAGATTTATTCATTCACCATTTGATACTTTTCACTCAACAAATTTTATATATAAACTTCGAATCTCCTAATTTCCAATTTTACCCCAGGTCTTCACTTTTTTTAAAAAATTAGATAAACCTTGAACTTGATACTATGTCTGCTATCTTGAAGTCAAGAGTTAGGTACGCTCCATACTTGGAGAAGCTCAGAACTGGCGCTGAATGTGTTGAGTTGTTCAAGCATGGACAAACCTTAGGTTGGTCTGGTTTCACTGGTGTTGGTACTCCGAAGGTCATTCCTACCGCATTGGCTGAACACGTCGAAGCTAACAATTTGCAAGGGAAGTTCCAATTTAACTTGTTTGTTAGTGCCTCTGCTGGTCCAGAGGAAGGAAGATGGGCTACAAATGATATGATCATTAGAAGATCTCCTCATCAAGTTGGTAAACCGATTGCCAATGGTATTAACACCGGTAAAATCCTGTTTTACGACAAGCACTTGTCTCAATTTCCTCAAGATTTAGCTTACGGTCACTTGACAAGATACCGTAACGATGGTAAGATCTTGGATTACGCTATAATCGAAGCCACTGGTATCACCGAAGATGGTTCTATAATCCCAGGTCCAGCCGTTGGTTCTTCTCCAGAGTTCATCCAAAACTGTGAAAACATCATCATTGAATTGAATACAGCTACTCCTTCCTTCGAAGGTATGCATGACATTGACATGTTGACTTTACCACCATACAGACAACCTCATCCACACACCTCTGTTGATTTCAGGACTGGTATGACTGCTATCCCAGTTGACCCAAGAAAGGTCATTGCCGTTGTTGAAAGCAAAACCAGAGATATAGTTCCTCCAAATACCCCTTCCGATGATGTCTCCAGAGCTATTGCCAATAACTTGATCGAATTCTTAGAACAAGAAGTTAAGGCCGGTAGAATCCCTGCCAACTTGCACCCATTGCAATCCGGAATTGGTAACATTGCCAATGCCGTCATTGAAGGTTTAGCCAGTTCTAAATTCAAGGACTTAACTGTATGGACTGAAGTCTTACAAGATTCTTTCCTCGATTTCTTCGAAAGTGGTTCTCTTGAGTACGCTTCTTCTACTTCCATCAGATTGACTGAAGAAGGTTTCAACAAGTTCTACGAAAACTGGGACGAATACTCTAAGAGAGTTGTTCTTAGATCTCAAACCGTCGCTAACAGTCCTGAAATCATCAGAAGATTGGGTGTCATCGCTATGAACACTCCTGTTGAAGTTGATATGTATGGCCACGCTAACTCTACCAATGTTATGGGTTCCCGTATGTTAAATGGTTTGGGTGGTTCCGGTGATTTCCTTAGAAACGCCAAGATCTCCATCATGCACACTCCATCTGCCAGACCATCTAAGACTGACCCAACTGGTGTTTCTTGTATTGTTCCAATGGCTTCTCATATCGATCAAACTGAACACGATTTGGATGTCATTGTCACCGAACAAGGTTTAGCCGATTTAAGAGGATTATCTCCAAAGGAGCGTGCTTTGGAAATCATCAAGCACTGTGCTCACCCAGACTTCCAACCACAATTGCAAGATTACTATGACCGTGCTGTGTTCTACTGTACAAAGAAGAAGTCTTTACATGAGCCACAAATCTTGAAGGATGTTTTCAAGATGCACTTGAACTTCGAAGAAAACGGTACCATGAAGTTGGATTCTTGGGACAAGAAGTTTTAGGGTTTATAGAGTAAATAGTCAAGAATATATAAAGTAGAGGTGCACTTTAGTAGGTTGGTGACAGCTAGTATCCCATTGGCACATCCTTAATCGTAGTGCTCTACATGTTGGCATCTCATCGAAGAATATATTACGAGGCGCGATATTTTTCACCGCATGTAATTACAAAAATCAACAAACAGATCTTCCCCTCCTTGGTCTTGTTGTATTTCTCCTCATTTACAGGGTTCTCCCAGCACGGCTGAGTCAGGTCATCGCGTTGTTCATCGTATACTCGTATACTCGCTTAGTCGCTTAGTCACTCGCTCTGACGGGCAAAGAAGCAATTGGTAGTCGAAGGTCATTTGAAACTACGATTTTTGGTGCCATGTTTTTCCATGGTAGTAATTTGTGATAAAATTAGCTTTGGTACGTTCCTTCAAATTTTGGTCTAACATACGCTAATGGCGTATCTTGAGGCTTGGGGAGGTGACTTCTATGCTTGCTCTGTTGCGTGGTAAACAACTGCCGTCTAGTGGTCACAAATAGCTGCTATTTTAAGGATTATTGTTCGATCCATGACCACAAGTCGGGTAGTATGATGCTAGAGCAAATACAAGCACAGAGTTAAGAGTTTCGCTAACAACTACCAACGCTAAGAAGTATCAACGCATAATATAACTAGTAAAACAATCAATTTACCCTCCCCCTCCCCCCCCTTTACCCATCACAAGTAGCGTTCAAGTTATTCTTTATAGCGCATGCCCTGCGTTTTACAGTATATATCCACCCTACTGTCTCATCAAATCTCCAGTTTTATTCATAAATAAGCTATATTTAGTAAAAGAAGCTTTTTCTAGTACTTCAACTATTGAAGAGGACCGATCCCCTACACCTGTAAGCACCTTTTCGTATTTTCCTTTTTTATTGGACTGTAGTTAGCTTGTCACCTTGTTATTGTTGTGTTGGCTTCTGTGCTACGTCTGAAAACATCTCGTCTAAGTCTATATAATCTTCCCTCTCCAGTACTTTGCGTTCTTAGCCAAAGCGTATCTGATCGTCTTCAAGATACCCGAACTAAATACTCCTCTGATTGCTTGCTTCAAAGACGAAATCTGGATAGTACGAGTGACGATCCTAGTCAAATTCTTCGATAAATCCTTATCTTTCACAATCTCCTTGATTGATTTTTCTCTGTACATCTGGTAAAGTTTAATTCTAAACTGCAATGGGAGTGTGCTGATCAAGTTAATCTTCTTGTTAACTGTTAAGTTCTTGCGGAAAATCCTTGCTCCTGAGGCATCCTTAGTGACTATGACCAAAACGTTTTTGTTAAGAAAATAGTCCAATATTGGTTCGTACAACTTGTTGAACTGCTTTAGCTGCTTGCTCACAATATTCTTCACCTTGTTCGGGTTCTCTCCACCAATATACATTCTAAAGTCCCCGAGATATGAGATCCTAGTGATCTGCTCATACAATTCAACTTCTGAAAATTGGTTGTTTTCAAGTAAAAGTATCGACAAAGTAGTGGCGTTCTTCAAGTTGTACTGATTAAGGAATTTCACCATTGAGCCTTCATCTCGAATGAAATTAACTGGTTTATGTAATCTTCCAGCGAAGTAAAGTGAAGTCCATTCACTAAGATCTAGCATCAGTGCTTGGGTCGATATAATTCCATATTTGATCATTCTTCCATGCATACTAATAAACGGATTGAAATATATGCCAGTAGTACCCTGGATCAACTTAATAATAGCAGGGGACTTAATCGGATAGTGCGATGGAAATTGTTTCAAATTCCCCCGATGGAACAGTTCGTTATTCTCAACCACATTTATGAAGTCCACTTGAGGTGCCTCTTGAAGTGGCTCAGGAGTCTTTTGTGTTTCACCTTCGTATCCTTCTTGCGGAAAGACACCAGATCCATATCCAATAGATACTTTTATGGGAGTTTTGAACTCTGAAGTAATCAGTTGTAACTCCAGTTGTTGCCTTATAGCTTCTTCATCATCCAAGTCGATCTCCTGGTTCTTTGCTTTGAACCCAGGCGGTATCACCAACTTGTCTAAACCACGAAAGCCCTGGCTGATGATTGGTTGGTAGTACTTATCGGAATACGGTGTCGTGGTATGTTCAGTTACAGCTGTTAGCTTTTCAGGGTAAGGCAGATATTCATACCTTCTCACATTGTAGTTGTAATCTAATCGATTGTTAGAGCTGCTGGCAGTGTTTCTTATAGCCACCACTATGCTGGAGGTATCTCTGAGTTTCAGCTCCACAAACCATCGTCTCCTTATCATTTCAGACTATTATTTATAGATTTGCTAGTACAAGGGGAATACGGCGAGTGCGATGAGTGTCAAATATTGTCTTCTAAAATTGTACTAACAGCTTATGTGCCTTTAGATATTTCGTGGTTAATTCGACGCTATTCTGCCTGTCTTGTCCTATAAGAGTAGCCACTACAGACTGGTTCACAAGTTGAACTTTTTTTTGACTTAAACAACAAAAGTTGGGCCTAGACTCGCGTGTCAAAAAGATTATACGTGTACTGCATACAGGTACCATTCAACATGCTCGAATATGACGCATAATTTTCATCTTCATCCAAATATATGAACTCAGTCAGTGTCCTCTTCAACAAAGATGTCATACGTCTATAGATCAACTCGTTCTGCTGAAAAAGAAGCCCTCTCGTTTGAAGATGTGGTGATGACTGGCTTGGCTAAGGATGGTGGTTTGTTCTTGCCTTCTGCTATTCCTAAGTTGCCGGCCACGTTCTTGGAAGAATGGAAAGACTTCTCCTTTAATGAATTAGCCTTCAACATCTTGAGACTTTACATTGATGAATCCGAAATCCCAAGCGACGACTTGAAATCCTTGGTTGAGAAGTCATATTCTACATTCAGAGCCCCTGATGTCACCCCATTAAAGCAATTGGAATCGAATATCTACTTGTTGGAGTTATTCCATGGCCCAACATATGCATTCAAGGATGTTGCTTTACAATTTGTGGGTAACTTATTTGAATACTTTTTAACTAGAAGAAATGCCACTAAATCAGCTGGACAACCAAGAGACACTATCACCGTTGTTGGTGCTACCTCTGGTGATACTGGTTCTGCCGCAATCTACGGTTTGAGAGGTAAGAAGGACGTCTCCGTCTTTATTCTCTACCCAACTGGTAGAATCTCTCCAATCCAAGAAGAGCAGATGACTACTGTTGAAGACGCAAATGTCCACACATTATCTGTAAAGGGTACTTTTGACGACTGTCAAGATATTGTCAAACAAATCTTTGGTGACAAGGACTTCAACAGCAAGTACCACGTTGGTGCTGTGAATTCGATCAACTGGGCCCGTATCTTAGCTCAACAAACTTACTACTTCCATTCATATTTCCAATTACAAAAGTTAGTTGGTGAGTCAAAGGTGAGATTTGTAGTGCCATCCGGAAACTTTGGTGACATTTTAGCCGGTTATTACGCTAAACAAATGGGTTTACCAGTTGATAAATTGATTATTGCAACCAACGAAAACGATATCTTGGATAGATTCATGAAAACTGGTCGTTACGAAAAGAATGTCACTGCTGGCGAAGACGAAGTCAAAGCAACTTATTCTCCAGCAATGGATATTCTTATTTCCTCAAACTTCGAAAGATTATTGTGGTACTTGGCTAGAGACAATGTTGCTGAAGGTGATGATCACGTTGCTGGCTCTACCTTGAATTCCTGGATGAAGCAATTGAAAGAAACTGGTTCTGTTTCCGTACCTGCTGCTGTAATTGATGCTGCTAGAATCACTTTCGGCTCTGAAAAGGTCGGTAATGAAGAAACTGTCTCCACTATTAAGGACACATACACTAGCAACCCTGAAAAGTACGTTCTAGACCCACACACTGCTATCGGTGTCGCCACCACGAAGAGATTTATTGCTAAGGATGGGGCAAATGAAAAGGTTAACTACATTTCATTGTCAACCGCTCATCCAGCCAAGTTCTCCGAAGTAGTTAACAGAGCATTGGACACTTTTGAAGGCTACTCGTTTGAGAAGGACGTTCTCCCTGAAGAATTGAGACTCTTAAGTACTAAGGAAAAGAGAATCCATTTGATTGACGAAGCTTCGTTGGAAAAGGTGAAGCAAGCCATTGTTGCAAAGTTAAACAACTAATGTATATATACCCTTTAATTTCATCTTATCAAGAATAAACGTTAAACTGCTTTAGTAATTGGATCATTATCTTGACGAAGATGTACTTCGTTCTATAGAGACATCAAATTGTGGTATCATAAAGTTAATAGGGTGTATTTTAGTGAACTTATCTATTGAATTATACATGAAGAAGCTGGTATGGCGCAGTGGTTAGCGCAGTAGATTGCAAATCTATTGGTCCTTAGTTCAACTCTGAGTGCTAGCTTCATTTTTTTTGGCCTGCAAAATTACACTTGAAAATTCATCAAACCATACATAGGATATCAACCATTCTAAAACTTCTTGGTGACCTTAACGTCAATACTCACAGCATGTTCAAGAGCACACGAAAGTGAATTCTCTCTATTTGCATTATTTTTGTAGATCCATGTGTGCCAAAAATTTTATAGATTCTTTTCCAAAAATATCGAGAATACTCAAGATATTAAGCATGGTAACTATAAATCAATCAAAACCGCACACATCAATATTTAAATCGCTGAATATTGTATCCAAACTAATTCGATCTATCAGTTTAGTGCTTCAGGCTACAAGGATCTAAGAGGATGTCAAGTACTTTAATAGCCAGAGCAACTTGCCGAAAAAAAAATGGACGAGATAGGAATCGAACCAATGACCTTCTGCATGCAAAGCAGACGCGCTACCAACTACGCCACACGCCCTTTTTAATATACTTCAGAGGAGTTATGTTAGCATAATCATGAAATATACTGTTGAACATATCTTTCTTTCAATTACTAAATATACACGAAAGTTGATTGGTTTATGGCGCCTTCTGTTGGCCATCCAATTAATTGCTCTCTTGAAGTTCATCACCATTAGATTTACCCTCTTTCACCACCAATTTGCCAGCTATAACCTCGACTTCATATCCAACATCTTGCAAAACACCTTCATCTGTTGGTTTCACAGCCTCTAATTCGCCAACAAACTTTTGGTTTTCCAGGTTACCAGCTAAAACGTATCTTAGGCAAAGAATGGACCTTTCCTTGATAAAAGGATTATTCTCGTCAATCACACAGTTTGATAAAATGATTTCTAAAGCATGCAACTCTCTGATCTTTTCTTGGATATCAAACTGTTCAATCGTGAGGTACGCTAATATTTCAATAATGATAGACTTTACATGTGGGAAGTGCTGTAATGTTTCTACTTCAGCTCCTTTTCTGTCTTTCAAAGTTATTGGTTTGATATTGGTATGAACCACACGTAATAATTCAACTAATGGTTCAATGATGCTGTAATGGATGAAAAACAATTTGCCCTGATTATACTGGCACAAGTCGCTAACTATGTCTAAGATGATTGCAACGTGCAACTGTAGTCTTTTGTCATCGTTCATATTAGTAATGGCAAGGATGGTACTATTTTGGAATTCTTTAAAACATGGAAGGACCCATGCAAGTAATGGGATTAACTGGTACTCATTCCAAGTATGGGCTGGAATCAAAATCTGAGTTAGCCTTAACCAACGAGTGAAATCGGGATGGATATTGTCACTGAAATTGACAAATGTCACCTCTGGATCTTCTAGTTTGTAACTCCATAACCATAATCCAAAGCTTTCATGACTTATTATTTGGCAGCAGAGATTTACGAGATGTTCATCTGGAACAGTAAGACTCGATTCAACCCCTTCCTCCTCGAAGTCCACCTGCTCAATTTGGTTCAATAAGTACAGCAAAATGAAATTAGATTCCGGCCTTATCTTCAATAACTCATAGAGAGTGTCATTATGGTCAACGTCAATTTTGTTACCATCACGTAGGAATGTTGCTAGGAAAATGACAAGCGGTTTAGCGTATTGGTCGAGAGAAACACGTTGTATTAATGCATTGACAATACTTACCAATTCTCGCGAAGGAAGGTATCCACGAAAGTTGGCTACCGCCTGCAAGTAGACAATTACAGTCCGCTCATAGAATTCATTCAGAATAAGAACCTGATTTGAAAAATGGAAGAGACTCTTTATTAGAAGATCAACCATTTCTGTTGATTCCTTAGCAGCGATAGTTGGGGCCAAATTCCTAATTGACATAACCACACCTCTCAATAGGCGAATATAGAGTATCTCTTCATCATCTATGATGTGATTAACTGTATAATTATCGAGATCAATTGTTTGGGGCGAAGGATGTTCAAACACTATTTGCTTCAACTCATTCCATAACGCTTCCAGGTATGCCGGAGGTTGCTGTGTTACTAGCAGAGAGAGAAACTTGATATTTTGTTCAAATTCATCTTGCTGGATATTGATACCCTTTTGAAGGCATTCATTAACCAATTTAAGGGCTTGCAGGGCTTCCATTATTCTTGAATATATAGAGAGTTGCAAATGTCTAACTTGATTCAAGATTTTTCATACGAGTTGATGAGGAGTCGTGCGATGGGATAATATTTGCAACTTAAGAGGTAATTGGGGGTCGACAAGTATTGCATTGCTTTATCATCAAAAAGAAGTAAAACCTGAAGCAATAACTTTAATGAGCTGAAACTTCCTTGAGTCAGCTTTGAATAAGTAATATTATGAAGATTCTAGAGCAGATTATAAATGAGGACAAGATAAGGTTTAAGCACAACATAAATATCATACTTTTATTAAAACATATGCACTTGCAAGCCTCGTAACAAATAGGAACCAAGGAACGAAGTAATGAAGCAAAGAAGCAAAAGGAGCGGGCGAAAGAAGAAGAGATGATGAACTCAGGAAAGCAAATTTTAAGAAGGAAGGGATACTTGGGTCCCAAGTTGGAAAGGAAATCACGAGTAATCCTCTAATATTGTTTGGTTTAAGTAGAGATCACAAGCATGTGGGTTTTTCAAACAGAACTTAGGTACCAATGGAGAAGCTTCGTATCCCAAGGCCACCACCCATTCTCTGAAGTTCAATATTCTTTGGGTTAAGCTAGATGTCCTTAGCATACCATTATCATCGAGATTACCAGACCATGTCAGTTCAGCAAGAGCAGCAGCACGAGGCCAGATCTTGGAAGTGAGAACTACTGAATCTACTTGCTCTGACCAAAGTGCTACTTCGGCACCAAGAACATGGGCCTTTTCAGAAGCAGTCAAGTTTGCAGTGAAATCGTAGTCGTAGATTCTTTGCCATGTCTTGTATGGATTGCACCATGAACCACCATTACCTGAAACTGAGTTAAATACTTCATTAGCATAAACATCAGTGTACCGTGGGTCATTGGTCACCCAACCACCAGAGCCACAATCCAAGTAGAAGTGAGATGAAGAAGAAACCACAACATCATAACCTTGAGCAGTCAAGTTTTGGATATTGACCAAATCATTATTCCATGACTGCATGATTACATCCTTTGGAACAGTATGGGCTCCTTCCACAGTCAAAAGGATATCTTCCCACATCATCAAGCGTCTTCCAGTATGGTTCATAAAGATAGGTAATGCTTTGTCAAGATAGTATTGAGATAAATCCTTGTAAGTCCTCAGAGTATTAGCAGCAAACCAATCTTGGGTAAGAGACGAGAAATTGTAACATTGAGCTTGCAACTCATCAGCACCAACATGGAAAATGTTATCTGGGAATATAGAAGATAATTCTTGATAGATATCTTTAATTACATTGTAAACATCATCGTTCAAGATTTCTAATTGACCTGAAGGTGGCTCGACAGCTGTGTGAGCGGCCCAAACATCATTTGACCACCACGAATTGGCACAAGCTAAAAGGGCTGGATCAATTTGTTCCCAACCAGCACGGGCATGACCTGGCATATCAATTTCAGGGATGACACGAACTCCTCTAGCTTGAGCATATTCAATAATATATGCCAAGTCTTGTAAAGTGTACGACTCTCTATCTGAGTATGCATCTTTTGCCATTTCAGGGTACGACTTGAGGATAATTGGCCACGATTGAGAGTCTTGCAAGTGCCAATGTAAAGAGTTCATCTTTGTCAACGCCATGAGGTCCACTTGTTTCAATATGGAGTCGACTGTGAGGAAGTTCCTACCTGAGTCAATCATCAATCCACGATGAGGGAATAAAGGAGAATCTTGGATATAAACTGAAGATTCGATCTTGAATTGTCCCTTTTCATAAATAAACAATTGTTGAAGAGTAGTGAATGCATGCAAGGTACCCCAGATAGTTTGAGAGACAATTGAGATTGACCCATTATCAGCCACATTGAGAGTATAGCTTTCATCTACTCCGAGTTGTAAAGCAGCAGTGTAGTCATTAATTTGAACAGAAACAATTGCTTCAGGACCATTTTCAGTGCAGTTGTATTCACGCTTTTTCTTAGATTGCGTAGGTACATAACTTGGGAAAGGAAGATAACTTAGGGGAGAGGCTTCAATTGCAGCAGGATACCACCTTAATTGGACAACAGAGTTAATTGCTCTTTCGAATGCTTTGGATACGATTGAGTTTTGTTGATCAGTTTGCAACTTCAATCCAGCGACGTCCAAGATGATCTCACCAGTGCTGGCCCAATTGATGATTCTTGGACAAGGCAAAGGATTAACTATGATTGCCAAAGCAGCCTGGATATACAGAAGAAGAAGTATCAACACTGAGAAGTTCATGGTTGGTGATTTTGCTTTGAAAAGTGGAAAAGAGGAACATGGAGAAGAGTTTTAGTTCTTATATGTTCCCCATTTCTGATGAAGGCAAATTGGTAACCTTCCAAAGTAGGTTACATTTATCAATTCTATAATCAATATTGCTTCATGGATTGACTAAACAACAAGCAAACTTCTGAATTGACTAAAACTTCTGGTTGCACTTGTTTGCATTCCATTCGTATAATATTCGCTTTGCTATAGGGGGGAAGGGGGGGAATAGGGTGCAAAAAGTGCAACACTTTACGAATTGGTATGAGAATAGATGGTGGAAGGATCCAAACATCAATGGACGATGCAACATCGAAATTATAGGGGAATTGATCGAGGGGTTGTAATTTAGTGATTGTGACATACACATAAGTGTTTAGTGACGACAAGGGCCTGAAATTTGTCGTTTCTAGGTACGTGGGTAGACGTGGGTAGACGTGGGTAGTGTTGATTAATAGAAGTATGGAAGATACAAATTGATGAGGTTTGATGGTAGTGAAGAGTTCAGGTCTATATGCTACGAATGTATAGAATTAGAATTGCGTTATATGTAGTATGAACAGATGCTATTTCCCTTCCGAGCACCTTCTTTGTAAGGCTTCAAACTTGGCACACCTAGGTTACCTTTTAGTAAGTGAGATTACATTATTGTGGTTACCCTTATTTAGTCTCAATATTAGCTAAATCAGCAATTGATCCTGGTAAAATGGTGTTTCGCGAGTTGCAACTGTGTTCCATCGGTCAATTGACGGATATATTGTATGAATAGTGGATATATGGATATATATAATAAATGATGGAATGTTCAATCAGGAGATGTCTAGAAAATATCCGTTTTGATTAGAGTATTGCGCGATTGAGATACCTTTGTTAAGGTCTCTTGATCAGTTTAGGGGGTTTTGGTTGAAAGTACTTGAGATTGTGCAGCAATTGCCAGAGGTTTTACTTGACGTTGTAAACTGCTGGCAATGCGATGGTCTTGTCCTTATATGTGCGTAATATATTCATTGGAGAGTGTGCGTTAAATACAGGCGAACAAGTGAGAATTGGTGAGCACCTTTGAATGGCTTTGACTAGTGCTGACTAGTTGTTCTATACGTTTCTTCAATCACCTTTCAGGCTAAGAGGATGATTATCTACTGGTTCCTGGCGAACTACCCATGAAAGCACACAACAGCGCAAGTTACCAATGGAACTATCAACATTGAAAGTAGAAACCCACCTCTCAACAGAATATCGGAACAGGTCTTATGGTGTCGACAGCACTACATATATAGTATTCTATATATCAACAGGCTGTCCCATACTACTCTAAAAAATCATTATCTCTCGAGCACACATGAAGTAACAAAGGTATGAGGCTTTGTACTGTCGTATTCTCGAAGATGTTTGTCTACCAACAGTGTCTCAGTAGTCCCTCGCAATGGCCGCAAAACTGTGCGGGTGCTTAAAAGAGAAAAAACAAGCTGTCAAATCGCAGAGAACGCATGTGATAGAGCAAACCTTTAGATAAAGGCATACAGCAATCAGGATTCAAAGAGTTAAGGGCTGCAAGTACTATTTCGAAAAGACCCCGCCGCTCCATGTGAAGCAGCGAAGCAAGAAAAGAAAAGAAAAGAAAAGATAAGAAAACAAGGTGTGGTAATACCTTATGAAATATGGTGTAGAAACAAGTGAAAGAACTCCAATGCCCTCCAGATTTGTTCATCAGCATAAACATCTGTTGGGTCCAAGTTAGACTTGATGGTACCTTGTCAATCTTGTGGGATAATAGACAACTTGTGTCTCAAATCTGAAACACCAATCTTCGAAGTGTCAAGGCCATCGAAGTGATAGCACAGCCTGCTGGTTTCTGTTGGGCAGCAAAAGAAGAAGAAGGAAAATGGGTCAAGGAGGAGAGCATGTAATAGAAGGAGCAGTAGATGGAGTAGAAGAAGTAAATGGAGAAGAAGGAGCAGTAGATGGAGTAGAAGAAGTAAATGGAGAAGAAGGAGCAGTAGATGGAGTAGAAGAAGTAAATGGAGAAGAAGGAGCAGTAGATGGAGTAGAAGAAGTAAATGGAGAAGAAGGAGCAGTAGATGGAGTAGAAGAAGTAAATGGAGAAGAAGGAGCAGTAGATGGAGAAGAAGGGGAGAAGAAGGGGAGAAGATGGAAAAGGGGTCAAGGAACAGAGCATGGAATCTCACAACCACTGAGATGGCGGAGAGCCAGATGAAATACCAGCCACCATGCAAAGCAACGACTAGGTGCAACTGTTGCGGGCAAAGTTGCGAGTGTCAAATTTTGCGCAGAAAGAACTACCTACGAAAGCAACTGCTTAAAGCCAGCTCCAACAAGTACTCCACCATCTACCCGAGAAAGGTGCCGCACATTTCGTATAGGAGATGTGCCTGAGGAGAAGAACTGTATTCCATTAGCCTACACTCACCGCGCTATGATTTGTCGTGAGCCATTTAGATCGTTTCTTTTAACCTTGCTTCCCCTATCATGTCAATGTAATTGCGTATATGCTCGGATATTGAGTTGACTCCCACAAGCAAAAGACACAGAGTGTGCATAACGGGTGCCTGATTAGTGTGGGTGCTTGAAGCAGTTGTAGCCATGAGTGCTCCGCCAGTTCCAGCTGGCACGGTGGGAACATAGTGAAAGCCATTCGTAAACTGCAAAGGCTGGAGGTGAATGGTGCCTTCCTCTCTACCGCACCTCCCAGACATCCACAGATTTCCCTCTGTTCTCACCTGCTTACCCATGGGATTGAGCCTTAATCAGTGTTCTGGTTTTTCCTGTTCTGCTTATCTAAACCTGAGATCCGAGATAAAGAAATTTAGTGCCTCATATCCGAACATAGGAAGACATTTGGAGCCTGAAGATCAAATTACTTCATAAAGCAAGAGCATTTGCTGATCTTCGACCAAGGTGACTGAGTAGCAAGCAAGGCTTTAACAGCACCAACATTCAATAAATATCTTTCGACTTGCCACACTTCACGAAGGTCTTACTTGACCTATACCATCTTACTACTATACAGAATTGTCATCCAATCAGCCCTAACAAAGCGTCATAACTTCCCAAAGTGCATCACTATATAACTTTAGATGACTTCACACGAAATACAGAGAATAATAGACAGCTCAGATACGATGGACATGGACCGGTCGTCGGGCAGTTCCCTCTCAGGTCAAGAGATCTCTGACTTTTCACCAAGAGTCTCTTCATCCTCTGAGAATTCAGATGTCGATATCCCTTTAGACAAGACCACAGACGTTCCAGTTCCAAACAAGGAATTCACTTTGAACGAAAAGTTGAAGTCTGCTACGACAAAACCTAATGAATCAACGAATTATGATTTACAGCATCCATTACTTCTCATCCTTGAACCATCCCCGGCTTCTCCTCCAACATATGGTACTCTCCCTCCCGGGGGATGTCCACGCTATCCCATCTCTCCGCCAACCCCATCAACAGGCTTGCCATCGTATACACCGCTGGTTTACAAGTGCGGTCTTGTGTGTCGTAAAGTTGAATGGTTAACCCCGTACGAGCCATGTCCACTGCGCTCATGGAAGTATGCTATAATGGAACTTAATTCAACCCAATTGAACTTTTATGTGGTTCCTTCTATTATGGAACAATCTTTGATACTGTTTCAACCTGATGCACCAAACGACTTCAAAGCAAGATCAAACGAGAATCATTTATATAGTGGTTTTGAAAGAGAATTGAGGGCGGGTGCTAACGAATCAGAAAGAGACTACAGCAGGAATGATGCCCTTGACATCAAGATTGGTCGAAAGCATTACGATCTTGAAAGAGGCGATAAGAACTATACTGATTTTGAGAAGGAAGAGCTTCGCAACATCAATTCTGGTTTAACTTTAGAATCTGATCTTCAATTCCATAAGTTGTGCCAAAAGTTAAACCTACTTAACGAACCAGATAAGCTGGCAAGCACTAACCTGAAGCGCGTGATACGATCATATTCCTTACAGCATTGCAAATTGGGTCTTGCTATAGATTATAAAAAGAGACCTAATGTGTTGAGACTCCGCATAGAAAGTGAACAGATCTTGTTACACTTTCCAAACATTAGTGAATTGGTGGAATGGAATATGGCGATTGGAGTTGGTAGAGACATAGCCTTGCATTTAGACGAACGACTGATTCCAAGATTTAGAACAGTACCAAGAAGAAGACGAAATAATTCTGCACATGAATCAAATACTGGCCGTCACCGTAGTTCTTCCACCTCAAGCAATACCATGTGCGAAGCTGCGTCGATAGAGTATTCCCTCAATCAGAATATGTTCTATATTGGAGACAATGGTACTCGCCTGAGGTCGAACCTGGATCCGGCATCCAAGTTGAGAGGAAAGTTGAGTAAGTTCAAGCTGAAGTTTGGGCGAACAAGAGGTGAAAGTTTTCTGAAGTTACAAGAAGTTTTCCCAGGATCTAAGGAGGTTTCGACTTCGTCTCCATTAAGAATGTCACCATTAACAAATGTGGTTGTGCCTCAAGAACCTCACAGTTCAGCAGCTCCTGTTACTCCTCCTCCAATAGTAGCAGAACTCCTGCCAATGCGTTCAACTTCTGCTCCGAACCTTTCCATCTTAGGACCTAGAAGGCAACGTACCAACTCGAGTGCCACGATTGAAGATGAGGAAGATATTCAAGACATGAGCGACTTCCATAGATCGGATGAAGACGAGGAAGAAGAGGAAGAAGATCGAGAAGACCAAGAGGAGCAGGAAGAGGAAGAGGATGAAGAAGATATTGGTGGTGATGCTGATGAAGACCTATTCCAAGTATCACGCAGCCAAATTACAGTTGCATCTGCCAAATGGAATCCAGGTCCAGATCGTATTAGCACCGAACGCAAGTTCTATAGAAATTGTTTGAGGTGTATTAAACCACTCATGCTGGAAGATGCTTGGGTGAGCAAGTCAGTTGTCAAACCTTCAAGCATGTCACCCTTCCACTTTGCATACTTGAAGAATGTGAAGTATGGTCAAGGAACTGAGACACCTCCATATGGATTCCACAGTAGCAATGCACTCCTGCTGTTCTTTTCATCAAACAGCAGCACAAGTCTTGTTAGCATGAACCTGATGGGGACTTCTAGGTCTCGTAATAAACTGGATACTGGTTTTTCTCTTCCTGACTCTGCTTTGACCAAATATCCGGGACATTTCGTGAAAGAGTTTACTGTTGGAACTCATGGACTTATACCGAAGCTATTACATTAAGGCAGCATTGAGAAAGTTCATTTCACAATCCCTCTTGAAGCTATCATCATTGCAACAAAAAGCAAAATATTCTCATGAAAGAGTAGCATTAATAGATTTTTTTACATTTTTCACATTAGCTAGTTTGGCCAATAGATTCGGTTCATACTTGATCCTTAACATTGCCAAAATAGATTTCAGTTCAAGACGTCACATGTATAGTCTATGTATTTTAAAGATATTCAATTAGAAACTCATGTAAACGAGTAAAACCAGTTGAAAGTACAGCTATTTGAGCTGGTACATGCATGATATTCCTGTATACCTTTTACGTTATTCACATCAAAGTACATACAGTGCATAATTGTCCTCTTTTCATGCTTGTACAACAAGGAGATCTTTCCATTGAAATCAGATACTGATTATTCTATTTACATATTTTATTCTATTATCTAAAAAGGATAATGGTTACATCCATTTATTCTTTAATATACCTTTTGACGACTCAAGGCGGAAAACAAATTTCTTAAGGTATCCTATGATTCTTTCTTCCTTCAACTCTCTTCAACTCGGCAACTCTTTTCTCGAATGCCCCAATCATGATCTCAGTGACCTGTTCAGCAAACATTCCACTAACAGTATTGTACAACGGATTTTTGAACCTATAATCCAACAGTAGCTCGACCATGCAACGGTCTTCTCCCTTCAAAATCAAACTACGTTGAGGCTTGAATACCCACTCCGTTTTCAAGTATTCAAAAAGTGAAATTGTCAAACTGTTAGCGAAGACTCTAGTACCTGGAGTGCACGTCAACTCACATTCAAAGACTTCATCAAATTGTTTCCAACCAACACGAAGACCGGCTATTGAAGGCTCTTCATTCTGATCTCTTTCTGTAACGAATGACTTTTGAACAAATGGAACAAACTTGTTGTAATGCTGGACCTGGGATACTACTTCATATACTCTATGTGGAGAGGCATCGATGAGTTTGGAAATGCGGTGAGTTTGAGCTGTCGAAGCAAAGGGAAGAGTGATGAACGACCGAGAGCTGACAACTGTGCAAAAAAGAGACGTGCATTGGCTGGACAATCTACTAACTCGCCGTATGCTTAACATGTTGGGGCGTTCCACTTGAGTCTTGTATTGGTTTATAGAAATTATTTTCTAGTGAAATATTGAAAAATCATATTGGCAAAGATCTTCTAGAGGAGGAGCAACCAACACTTTGTTAATCACTAAAGAATAAATTAATTTGAAAGGAGTCTTAGCCAGTTACTACATACTTCAGAGAAATGATCTCAACTATGTAGTAGGGACTAGGAGTGTGGTGTTTATTCTACTCCCACCATGCACAGTTACTGGCGCTACCAATTGCATCAAATCTAAATTGTTCGACGGAGGACAATGCAAAAATCGCTTCTCATACTTGAGCTAGTGGAGGTGTAGTCACTGTTTCCTTGAACGACAGCTCTTAGCTGGTGTTGATTTTAACACATGTTGAACCTTGAATGCCTGAACTCTCTTCATTCATTGCTCTTGCTTCAAACAGTGTCCTTTAGACATTTGCCCATGAAATCATCGCGAACACAAATATCCTTTACTTGATCTACGGTAACCTACATTCATCTCAAATTTTAACATTTATTACATAACCATTTAGTTAACCTTGGTGTAAATAGCTTGCTTGGAGTGCTTTAAGACTGGGACAATGATACCATCGGCTTCCATTTGTCTTAAGGCAACTCTGGCAACAGAACCACCAATCTTAAGTCTATCAACAAGGACAGAGACGGAAACAAACTTGTAGGTTGGAACTTCCTTCATGATTCTGTCGTACTTATCTTGGTCTAATAAGACAACGTGTTGAGCCTTATCCTTCACCTTACCCTTATTCCACTTTTTCTTACCCTTCTTACCACCAGCCAAAGCGGCGGCGGCCTTAGCAGCCTTAGTTTGTTGAACCTTTGGAGCCATTCTATAATTTGTTAGTATCAAGTTTTTGAAAGAAAATGGACATCATATAGTACAGAGTTGAGTCAATTGTTCGAGGCGAAGCTTCCAATTAATAGAATGCATATCCTTTACTATATTATTTCGATCTTAACATTCTTTGATTATCATTGTTGATGGCTATATTGTTTGATAGGAAGCTGTTTATACTTCCTACTGTATCAATACTCCACATCGATCAGCGCAAGATAAAGTCATGACCGACACATTACCCTCTAAGCAATTCAACAATCCAATCCAGCAATCACCATCTGAACGATTTAATCCACTCTGTATTCCATATCCCTAGTCACTTCATGGTGTCCACATACTTGTTTGGTTTCTTTGGTATTCAACTGAAAGAAAGAGTTTCCAGAAATTAATATACTAAGTCTTTCTGTAAAAATTTTCCACTAACAGAATGCGTCTCACCTCGAAAGCATCCGCATCAAGCACGCTCGTTCTTCTGTTGGTACGCGAGATTTTCTGATTACGTAACATCAAGGGCTGCGATGTGGTGCAATGTGACTCGTTTTCAGGGATTTACACCTGACTTAGGGCTTCAGACTCCAGGTAATTTTCTTGCTACTCGATGATCAAAACATAACCATTCATAATGTAACCCCCTCTCGAACAGAACAGTGCCCAACCATGTCTAAGAGAGTAGCTCACAGTCAGATAACGAAGGATATCCTCAGTGATGGCGATGAAGACTTCGACAACGGTGTTTCGTCCGCTGCAAAGGTGGCATCTGCTGCTGTTATGGCAACTAGAAAGATCTTGAAACCAAGAGGAAGTATACCAATCAAGAACGGTAACGCCTTTGCAGGCTTAAATGGAAGCGCTCCTGGTCCTCATAATGCGAGCAGCAATGGAAACGGTAACATAAATGGTAATAATGCTGATAGAGATAACCGAATCAAGGCATTGAATGATAAATTCGTGGAAAGTATAAACAAATTGAATGCCCCAAACACCATTGCCGACTTCACCACTATTGCACAGAAATACATTGAATACTATGCTGCGATTGATGGAGCTGGCCCGAAACCAACACAACCTGCTCCATTCACTACAGTCAGCAGTACTATTGCTCCTTCTACATCCATTTCTAGGACCTCAGTCCCTAATTTTTCAATTCCAAAACCAGTAATCGCAGCTGTTAATCCTACTGCTGCTGTGACCACTACCCCTATTGCTAAACCTGTAAATACTGCACCTGCTAATCCATTCTCCTTCTTAGCCAAGGCAGCACCTGAACCAGTAATCTCGGTGGACTCTGATTCTGATTCCGATTCAGAAGCAGGTCATAAAGTGACAAAAATCGAAGGCCCCAAATTTACTTTAGCGAACAAGCCTACTGTTAAGAAGTCTCCCTTTTCATTTGGTCCAAAGCCTGTAAAGAAAAAGAATGATTCGGACTCGGATCTGGATTCGGAGATTGAGTTAAAGGGTCCAACCTTCACCTTCAATAAGGTAATCAAGGATTCTGTATTTAAGATAGCTCCAGTTGTACCTGGAGCACCTGCATTGCCAGAACAACCAAAAGCAGCATCACCAACCAGCACAACAGCGTCAAGCACAATCCCCTCTTTCTCATTTGGGAAGAAGGATGACGAAGTGGTCACGAGTGGAAGTGATAAGCCATTTGCATTTGGAACTCAGGAAGACAAGGCAGTAGAAGCAGTTGAGAAAACTGAGAAGGTTTCTGAAAAGCCACCTACCCCTGCCTTCAACTTTGGTGTCACAGACAAACCAGCATTCAATTTCGGAGGAAGCAAACCGGCAGAAATTGCTGCAAAACCCTTTTCTTTTGGAAGCAATCCTACAGATAGCGGTGCTAAACCATTTACCTTTGATACCAAGACTCAGACTGAAAGTAGCACTGACTTGCCATTTTCGCTTGGTAAATCAGGAGATAAGTCTGTGGAAAAACCATTCTCATTTGGCAAATCAGAAAATACTGCTGACGCACCTAGCTCGTTCACCAAACCTCTGGAAGGGGCGTTCTCTTTTGGCAAACCTATTGAAAAGCCAGCGGAGAAGACATTTAGTTTCGGCAAACCAAATGAGAATGCATTCTCCTTTGGAGGCAAAAAGGAAACTGTTGTAGCCAAACCATTCACATTTGGAGCAAAGAATAATGATATTTCTGATAAATCCTCAACTTCGACACCACCAGTAACCTTTGGCAAACCAGAAATACCATCAACCGACAAACCATTCACATTTGGCAATCAAGAAGCCAATCCTTTTTCATTCAACCCACCCACTAGTGTGGGAGAACAAGCAAAAGCAAACCCATTTTCTTTCAATAAAGCAGACGATGATAAACCAAAACCTTTTGCTTTTGCTTTTGGTCCAGCCAAGACGATCGGTAATTCAGCTCAATCGACTCCTCAATCCAATTCATTCTCATTTGGCGCCAAAAAGAAGGCAGATAATGAAGAAGAAAACACATCTGAATTAGTGGAAGAAGAAGAGACAGGCGGTAACTTCAAGCCGCTTGTACAATTATTAGAAAAGGTTGAACAAGGAACCGGAGAAGAAGATGAAACAATCACTTATACTAAACGTGCCAAGCTCATGCTTTATGATAGTGCTACTGAAAAGTATGTGAACAAAGGTACTGGTGATTTAAAGATCTTGAAGCATAATTTATCTGGAAAAACCCGGATCTTGATAAGAGCAGATGGTGGATTAAGAACGATTTTCAATACCTTTGTAATGAAGGATATAACATACAGTTCCATGGGACTGGGAAATATGATCAAGGTTCCTGTGATAAATGAGCAGAAAAGCTTGGAGACATATGTGATTCAAGTAAAAACTGCAAATGATGGTACAGATCTTTTGCATGCTATCAATGAAGGGAAATAAAAATTCGGTGGTAGGAAACAATAAGTGTTCTAGAAATATAATTAATACATTGTGCTGGAGAAGCAAGTGCCCTTATAAGTCATGGAGCAGGCCAACTTTTACCAATTCATAGACGTAGTGCAGTAATTACAGATGTTTGTAAGCAGAACTTGAATCCTCTAGACAGAGAAATCCATTTCGTCTATTGTAATAGTTCTATAAACTCGTAATCCGTTCCAGTGAAAGTTCTGCCTCTCATTGTCAGTAAAACTTCACTCTTACTGCCGTATAATTTGTACTGCACCAGTTTACAGTATCCTATAACTACCCTGCTTATGCACTCGTCTTGGCTTTTGAAGTTTCCAAACAATAAGATGTCCATGATATGACAACTCAATTTAACACTGAGCTGGTTCAGTAACAATCCCAATGCCATTTCAGGCAAGTAGTCCCAGGATGAGCAACCATTATGCTTGAAATGTGCCGCGAGTTGAGGCAATTCATTTTTAAAGTCTTGCTCGAACAGTCTGACAAAGTACCCGTCAATAGCGTTGGTAATAATCGATTTCTGAACCTGATCTGAGGTGTATTTGCGTGCGAGAAGCATACTGAGCACTTTTGAGTTCGAATAAACGTGACAAACACTTACAAAAGCCTTGTATATGTTACGATATGCCGCAAGGAACATAGCAACCACTGGATTCAACTGCGGAGTGTAGAAGTGAAGTATATTCTGCTCTGAATTCCCATTTTTTGACAATAGTATGACGAATGCGGCAATCACCTTTATTAATGAAGAATCTTTCACATCGTTAGAAATCCTCTTTAAAAGTTCAGGTGACCGTTCGGCTTCTTCAAAACAGTTCAAATCAAACTGTTTGAGTGAAGCAGGCGAGTTGAAATATTTCCACCATACTTGTGGGCGCAACTCCAGTGGAATACCACGCCACCAAATAGTAGGATCGACTCCAGCTAGCTTTTGTTCGAATTCATCATGGCTGATGGTATTTAATAAATCTTGCCAGACTTCCTTGTCTTTGGCTTTAAGCTTGGTCATATTTTCCAAACGACTTATACGAGCACGGACTTGTTTTGATTCAGCAGAAATTGCCCGTTGTATTAATCCCTCAGCTTCTCTTTGGTGCTTGCGTTTGTCTTGGGTTGATTTTGGGGGTAACCAAGCCGGACGCGTGAATGAATAGTATTTCGAAGGTGAAGAAAATGTTGCACTTGATGGTTTTGAGGGAACAGTACCAGAGAGTGAACGATTAGAAGTTGTAAGGGCTGGTGGAGATGGGAGCGAGGGTGTGGAAACACTACGTATAACTTGAGGTTGTAGAGCTGGAGTATGAATGTTTCCTGTGTATGATGGCTTATCTGGAGTCGACATGTATACTTTTTGATTCTGGTTGAGGTGTTCCGTGAATTCTCCAATTGACTTAAATGTTACTTCACCCAAAGGATCGTGAACAGTTTCCGTGGACGCATTACCTATGCTGATAATAACCTTTTCAGCAATGACTTTTGCAGTATGATCAGCTTCCTTTGATTCTATTAATGGGGCCATAATTTGAGGAATTACCGTCAATACGGCTGCTTGTTGCTGGGGTTTTGTAAAAACAGATAATAGCCTCCTCCTTTGTCTTGTTTCCTCGAAGATTTGTAAATATTCGCTATTATGAAATAAAACCATGGAGCTCAAGGGCTCCTCTGTGTTCTTTGCCAGAATCAAGTCGTCGCTGAAAGAGCTCAGAGAGCTTGAGAAAAGGGAGCTCGAGGAGTTATGCAGTCTTGCTAATTCCAGCCCATCATGACTGAAGACGGAACCTGGTCTAGTTGAAGAAGTTGACGAGGTTGATGACGTGGAACTATGTGGGCTCGGTAGTATCATAACTTCATCTATAATTTCATCAGCATCCAGATCTTCAGTTTTTTCAAGGGAAGTGACATCCTCAAGCACCAGATCACTAGTTTTCAACTTTTCGATTGAGCTGTTGACTTGGGACTTGCGTAGTTTTAGTCGTTGTGACGGGGTCAAATTCTGAGGGGTCTTGTTCAATGGTACAATGTACTGGTTTATGTTGACCTGGGAGACATTCAGACGGTTCGAGCCACCTGAACTTATCAGGGACGACCGTGACATTTGGTTCTTGAGTGGACTGGGGGTATGTTTCTTCCCTTCACGCTGAAGACTGACTTCAGCTAGGTTTTCTTCTGCGACGGACATCTTCCGCAAGATCGCTGTGTGTTATGAATAGTTGGTGCACCGAGAGTAAGACGGTTGAATTAGCTGTATTAGACCGTGTGATATTTGGGTGATGAGACGGAGTGTCTTCCCTTGTGCTGTGACTAGAGGGGTGCTGTCGTGAGTTGAAATTCAGTGCTGTGGCTGAGGGGTTGTGTTCTTAAACTACTTCTATGAGCTGAGTTTTCTTCCTTTGTGTGGTAAGCGAATGTGAGTGGAAGTATTAGACTAACTGTATGAGGTATTGCTACACTACTCCAGCTATATTAAACGAATGGGAAACAATACCAGACAGTACTATCGAGTTCAAATGGCTGCAGTCCCAACAACAATCCAGAGAAACAACTCTACCTTCTCGATACTCTAAATACATTTCCCTCCAGTGCCTCCGCCATTTTCATTTCCCAATGCAATTTCATGCTTTGTCACCAAATTCCCCGTATACGTCTCGAGTGTGCGCACGCACAAATGGACTTTGTTATTCCTCCTCCAAAGTTTCGTGTTCGTGAAGAGGCAAAGTTGGTTCAAAGAGGAGAAAACCAGAGCGAAACTGCACGACACCCCTTCCAGTTGCTCCATTGCGACGGTACACTGTTTGTGGAGTGAAAGGGGGGGGACCCGGCTCGAATTTGTGTTCGTTGGAGGCCCGTTCAGGCTAATATGTTCCTATTCTGTCCTGCTTGTGCATGTGCTGTACCTTTTGGTGAGGTGCTCGCTGATGGATCGTTGGGGGTATTCGGGTTGCATGGATTTGCTGGACTCACGCATATGAGGTTCGACGGGTTTCGTGGAAGTGGTGAGCAGTCCCGGCAACTTCCTTGTTATGCTAGAGCAAGTTCTAGCTGAGCTGCCTCTGGAGACACGTACATCCGTGTTAATCCATATCCGCTATGTGGTGTGAAAAATTTCTGAGACAGGAACTGTACAGAAAAGCTAACTAGCCCCCACACAAAGGCATGTTTGAGGTTGGCATTAGTAAGAAGAGCAGACGGGAGACTTTGGAACAAGCGTAGTCCGGGCCTCTGTGCATCTTGTAAGTGCAATTTTCAAGTCAGATCTCGTTCCACTGGGGTTATGCTTTGCACAAGTCGACTCCACTCTTCCTCCCCATCCGGTTGCTATCGAAAATAATGTACTTTGGTGCTATTCCGATGAAATGCCCTAATGCTATTATGAGCCATGTTCGTAAAATCCTATTACCAATAACGAACACTAAAAACTTCCACTGCTGTGCCCGGGACTTAACCAGCTCGGGCTTTATTTCTAATTCCTTCTCCTTCTGTTAACCCTTTCTATATTTACCCTAACTATATATATTTAACACCTTCTAGTCCAAACACAAACCACCTTGCGATGCTATCCAATTTGGATATTTTCTACCTCGTGAAGCTATGCTTTCTATGACACTTCTCAGATAGGATTATTCATTAGGCAAACGATTTGAGGTGCTACAGCCTTGATAGACTGTTTGGGCTATGTGCTTAAAATCGTCATAGCCCGAGTGATTATTGTGCGACTCAACAACTATCTTATTATCGACAAAGAACGATGAACTCACAATGCACAAACGGGTATTATTTAGAGGACTTCGATTATTTGCCGTAACTGAAAACTATGATTCTTGATCACCTCGCATCATCGTTCCAAAACTGAGAGAATCATCCCTATATGCCATTATTGTCTTCAAGATGAACGAAATCCTAATTAGCACTATGTATCATCAGCTCAAAAACCTCTCTTACCCAGTCTAGCTCAACCATCTATTGGCATGATCTTTTTCACATCTCATCTCATTCTCTTATAACTTGCATCTGGCCTCATCCTTCAACTCCAGCAAATAAGGATCTAAATTAAATGGCTGCAAAAAGTTATTGGTTTTCTTCACTGCTTAACTGCCATTGTTAGGTCATGTAAAAACTTCAAACGTTCTCTAAAGTAAGATTTCCTAGTAAGTATCATTTTGTAGTCTCCACTGCTTCCCAAAGCTGAACGTCAGCATTTTCATCTCATTCTCCTCCCCCATTCCATCTTAGTATAACTCTTTATTAGTATTTACAGGTATATACAAGGTATCTATGTTCCCTCTCTTGCTACTTTGTCCCCCTGCCAGCTGTAGACCTTGAATATATATCAAGGCTATTAATACGGACTCTCTGCATATATTTCCGTACCTCTGCCAAGTCTTTAAAAAGCCTGTGACAATTACTACTTCTCTTCCATGTTGAAGAACTTCCCTAAGAACTTCCCAATTCTGGTCTTGCCTCTCAGGTCATGCAGCTCTTTTGCGTCTGTCACAGGCAAATCTTCCTCCAAGTCCAATTTCCAATCGGCATCAGTTCTCTTTGCATTCTTATCATTAAATGCATCCGCAAGTGCTTCAAGCAATGCAGATTGAATAGGAGTTTCTGCAGTCAACGTCTTCACCAGTAATGTCACTTGCAAGTCTCCTCTATTGTTAATATTCCTATTAATTGGTACCCCCTTCTCAGGGATAGTCAAAGTTTGACCCGTTTGGACACCTGGTCTAACCTTTAATTTAATGTTGGCCCCGTCAACGGTTGGAACAACGATTTCTCCTCCTAAAGCTGCGGTAGTCATCAAAATTTCTCTGTTCACTATGATCTTCGATCCTGCCCTCTTGAAAACTGGATCTGCTTGTACATTAATACGGATGATCAAGTCTCCCTTTCTAGTTTGGTTAAACTTGTCCTTTGTCACAATAGGTGAATCACCGCCACCTGGAACACGCAATCTTGAGCCATCAGCGACACCACAAGGGAACTCGACGTTAGTAGACTTGGCCACCTCTTCTACACCTTGACCATGACAACTGCCACATTCATCCGATTTGGCAATAGTCACTCCTGTCCCCTGACATGTTCCACATGTCAGTGACATATGGAATCCACCCATGAAATGAGTAGCTTGACCCGTTCCGTGACATGTAGGGCATGTATTCTTCTTCTTTCCTGTCTTGAGTCCACTTCCCTTACAGGTAGTACAATCATCAACAGCTTTATAGTTGATGCTAGCTTTCGTACCAAAAATGGATTCCTTGAAGGAGATTGTCTTAAGCACCTCAATATCGTCACCGACGTGTTCCATTACATACTGTTGACCGCCACGACCCTGGCCGCCACCCCCTTGACGTGCAAAACCTTCTTTAAATAAGTCTTCAAAATTGAAGCCAAATCCACCACCTGCTGATCCTCCGAATGGATTACCTTGACCAAATGGATTACTTTGCCCTTGGAAGGGGTTGCCTGCTTGTGGATTTGAATTTCCATTAGCATCAAAGGCGGCCGAACCATATTGATCATATTGAGATCTCTTTTCCTTATCGTTCAACAATTCATACGATTCTTGGATCTTATGGAATCGCTTCTCTGCATCTTTTTCCTTGTTAACATCAGGGTGGTACTTCTTCACAAGTCCATAATAGGCCTTTTTGATTTCCTTTGCATCCGCACTCTTGGAAACTCCAAGCTCTGTGTACGGATCAAACGATATTTGGACCAGAGATGAACTATGAAACGATCTGAAGGTGTTCCCAAGTTGTGTATGATGCACATTAACATTGGAAGCCTTGCATCTTGTATTGCCAGCAAGATAGCCAAAATTTCTGGAAAATCTACCTCTGGTGGTCACAGAATGGCACACTCTCTTCATACTAGTCGTTATTGGACTGAACTGTCTCATTGATGTTGATGCTATGACCTCTTTATACCCTTTTCAGGATTTTTTTCTGGAATCTTGTAGAAGGAGAAGACCAGTGATATGTGCGCTCGAAAATATGATCACGTGAAGTGTTACTTTTGACAGAGGACCTTAACATGGAGTGCAAGTATCGGAGTTGGTGATTGGGTTGGCTATGATACCATTGAAATACTTTACTGCAGAAAGTACTGGTAATTGTACTGGTGATTAAACGCTCGGTGTTCAAGCACAAAGTATCCCAATAGTTGAAAAACTTGTATGTTTTAACAATCGTATTATCAAAGCATCGTCTGCATGTTCATTGGTTGCAATTATTTATTGTTTCTTTAGAACTTGCCCTCCATAGGTTCTGAAGTCGCTTGGAAAGCCGATTTAATGAGTCAATTGTAGTTTCTCTACAGAATTCCTTCTTGGCTTTGCTCAGATTGTTGCTTTTATACCTAGCTGTGTAGGTGTGTTCTTCTCAAGTAATTGACCTGTATATACGGTCCATTCTAATTATGCTAATTATACTGAGCCATTAGATGAATGGGATCTTTCGTATTTCTAATGGGAATGGCTATAACAAGAAGATTTACAAAGCAGGAGGCGGTATGGTATCTTTTTCCAATCTAAAAATCACCACTATCAGGTACAATTCGTGCTAACTTTTCTATAATTGCCAGTTCGCTTTTATCATCTTTTAGATAAAGAAAAGATCCTTTTGGTCACAGATTCATAGACAGCTCATCTACGACGCTATCAATCCAGCTCTTTACAATTTGTTCTTTAGATTGTCAGAGAAGCCTTTAAACATTGAAATTCAATTGAGATTCGAAGCGAAATAACCTCTTATGAAACCTGTCCATATATAGTTAATCAGTTAGCTGATCCACAGCAGTCCATGAGCCATGCCCGTCTGACAACAAGTGATGTCACACTCGAGATTAGTTGAAACAAGGACTGATAATCACTTCAAATTTATAATGAACTATAATGTAAGTCAATGGTCGATTTGACTACTCCTTATATTCCTGTTCAGCAAAATTAGGGTAATTCGTGTTTATCACCACTGTCCTTCGATGTACGGAATCATGGCTGAAAACACCGCTAACAAAATGTACAAAAAATTGAACTTATTTAAATTCACCACTACTTTCCTATCAATACAACTCATCAAACAACAACCCCTACACCTGTCACACTCAGAATGGCGCGTCATAAAGAATCAGCAAGTGAATCGGAAGCGAAAAGTACCACTGGCACTTCCCATACGACTTCCAAAACTTCCCAGAAAGCAAAGAACCAGGCTGCTCAACAAGCCCAACAGCTCTACTTACAACGTCATATAAACTCAAATGGGGTCCATGACAGACCAAAGGTCAAACCCCTTGACTTTGAACTGTTTGATAACGATATTTTAATAAAATACAATGCTAAGTATGGTTTGGGGTTGGGTAGTCCAATCACTGTCAACAATGATATGTTGAATAGCGAGATTGGTAAGAAGACTTATTCCAAAAGAAGACAAACCCCTGGAGGAATCACCAAACCAGAGTTGGCTGCACAGTTGAAGAGTAATTTCCTCTCGTTACCATGTAAAGAGAATGAGATAGTGACTAATTTTTTGTATAAGGTAAAGCATCAAGATAATGACTTCAAACTTACATTCAAATGAATTGAGATGATGTTACTGAAGGCATTTTGTTCACCAGTGAAAATGATCTCACAAAACATATGGAGTGAATGCTGGAAAAGTGGAATCCTTGGATAGTATTTTGAGGAAATTGATATATTTCGCTCTTCAAGGTTAATTATTCTCAACTAATAATTGACTGAGGTTAGAATAGATTTCTATTACAGTGGACTGTTGATATAATTGTTAGGAGAGCTCGAGTTTGCTTGCTCATGGTTATCAAAGTGGTTCTTCGTCACACACCAAAACTGAAACCTCGCCATGCGGTCAGTTCGCCTCCGCTTTCATGGTCTTCTTAGATAAAGCATTGCAGCGATCGTATCTTTATTGAAGGTATCTTTGTATCGCCACTCTGGTTAGTGGAATATCTCTCCCTCTCTCTTCAAGGCTGGAGTACTGGTCAATACTATGTCCAAATGATTAGAAGTAGCTTGTTGTCAATTTATGGAACCAATAACTCTAAGATTCCCGACGTTTGCAACGAAGTCTCCTACTGCACCTCGCTTGAAACTACCCAATAAGTTTGGTTGACGGCCCAAGAAAGACTACCGTTTATAATGACTTCAAATAGGTGAACTCAATTGAGGCAGTCCCTCCACTATATGAACACTAAAGCACCTTCCCCGTAGCTACATATTATGCAAAACAAGAATAAATAATTCGAAACGCTCCTTTACTCACCTTTTCCAACTCGTCTCTTCCAGCTCATCTTGTTATCTGTGCATTCGCTCTCATACCAGTAATCTCACCCCACACCATTTCACCTCTTGGCTCAGTACATTTTTCACTTTGGTGTCAAGAACGAAAATCAAATTCGCCATCAAAATTACAGTTACTGTTACTTCTTGATCTACAAGCACTTCGATAAACTCAACCAACTATCCAACTACATTTAATACTTCAAAATGGAAAGCTCAACTATAATCTTCATTGTAACTCTTGTTATTGCGTTTGGGTTTTTAAGATGGTTAATCTCTCCAGTACCCGAAGCAAATGAAGCTCAATTGGCAGAAGAAATTGAAGCTAGTGAACGTAGAGCTGCTGATAATGCCAATTTGCGTGTATCCGGACTAGTTACTCACAGAAGACCAGTCACAGAGGGTATGATTGAAGTTGTTCAAACTATTGCGCCAGGTTTAACTCGTGAGCAAATCATATTGGATTTGAGCAAGACAGGTTCCGTTGAATTGACGGTCGAGAAGTTTATGGAAACAGGAACTTTACCACCAGCTCCAACTTCGGCCCCGGTAACCCCTGTACCAGCACCAGCATCTAAGAAGAAGCCTAATACCACTTCGTCCCGTAATTTGCTTGAGAGGTACGAGATTGATGTAACCCTTTTGGATGATACATTGGAAGACGAAGACAAATCTGACTCTACCACTACGCCTAATCCTAGTTCGAAAGCTAGTGGCACCAACACTGATTTACATCGCAGGAAACAAGATATGATTCTTGCCGCAAGGAAGAGATTGGCAGCCCTGTTAACCAACGAAGTACCATTATAGTTCGACTTTGGCTATTGAGGTCGATTAAAATCGAGAATGTGTGTCAATATACCAAGATACAAGTAATAGAAATCAACTTGTACACTTTGGAAAATCATGACATCTCATAAGCTGTTGCTTCATTGGCTACTCCAAATGGTACATTATAGCTCTTTAGTGATTATGTTGAAGGAATTGATAAGTTGCTAGGTCCAACACCTGAGAGTTAAATGTATAACTAAGATATACTGAGTTAGTTATATTATATCAAAAGAATAAAGATTCCTTTAGTTTTCGTAGCACAGCTTTCCATTCGGATTGTGCCTATAACTAAGTATATGACCAACGATCATATTTACGGGATTTGTCAATAGCGAAGAATTATATGATATCAGCCATTATTCTGAGGTCATTTACCTTTTTGACTAGCTAACTCTTCATATACCACCTGAAGCTTTCTAATAAACCCTCCAAAGGAGTAAATTTTGTAATTTCTTAACATATTTCAACCTCAACACCCATAGTAATTGCAGCATTCATGGAGTAAGATTTCAAACAGCTATACTACCAAAATTGTGAGATCCTCATTTTACCCGAATTATGCTTGACCATAGCATTATTTCAGTATTAAGGTTGGTGTTATGCGTTTTCTCTGCTTGGGTGCATCATCTTTCTTAAAGAATGCATCAATGGTCTTCTCGGGGGAGTGATTGGCATTGACGGGGGTTAGTTCGACCACATCTAATTCCATTTTGTCCTCGTCTATTCTGTTTGTTTCTTTTCTATCATGTCCAGCAAGTGGATTGAGTATAATTTCTGATGGTCTAAGGGGTACATCTTCGTACACTTCTCCAAGTAATCCCTCATCGAACGAAATAACCAGACAGAAGCCGTCTGTACTACTAACCACTGCCCTCGAGCCATCCAAATCCCACCTAACATCAGTGATTGCAGAATAATGCAAGTTACTAACATACCCAAGAGGTTCGAAGGTATCCGTCGAGTAAATAACAACGGAATCTAGCGTTGCAACTGCAAAAACCATCTTATAGGGTATATCCACAAGTGCTATATTTGTTGTTTTGTATTTGATTGGACTGAATGAAACTACAGTTGAGGGTTTACTAAGCCCACCTAGCTTGAGCAATGGTGTAGATGTGAGACCCTTTCGTACGAATACATAGCACGTATTATCAGGCTCTTCAGATATTTTTTCATTCGTATTGGTAGTTGTTATAACAGCGGATGATGGATTTGCTATCGTTGCATCCGTGTCAGTCTGTGTCGTCGGTTCAGGTTTGCTAGATACGTCTAACCTAGCGCCTGACGAGGAAGATGTATCTAAACCAGCCGGTGTTATCAAAAACAATCCGTCCGGCGAAAAGCTTAACCTTCTGAAGAAACTCTGTAGTGTCTCAGAATGAAATATATAGCTGTGATTGACTTTCGAAAACTTATGCAACATTGTATAATCCTTTGCATTATAAACAATGACAGATCTATCAGTCGATTGAGTTACAATAAATTCACCCAATGGATCCCAGAATACACCCTGGACGTAGTGTGAATGATCTGTGAGCGTTCTTACTAGTTTTCCAGCGTATTTATTATCCACATACGTTATCTCGTAAACTCTGGATGTGTTATCCATCAGTCCCGCAAGAATGTGCTTCCCATCTGGACTCCAACAAATATCATTAATTTCGCTGGTCAGGGATCTCAATTGAGCCACACATACCCAGCTCTCCACATCCTCCACTTCATCATCCTGTTCAAAATCACGTATGATATTTGGCGAAAGCTTCCATAGCATAATTGTACCATCATCTCCAGCACTTGCTAGTATATCACCATTTGTATTGAACCGAGCAGCATTGACAGCTTGTGTGTGCTTGCGGAGTGTGCTCAAGTACTTAACAGCTGAGTTACCTGGATCTAGTCTCCAAACTCTTACATTATTATCACCACCAGCAGTGATCAAGCGAGAGAACCCTCCACTTTTGCTATTAGGTTGGAACTCAACCGAATAAACAGGTTGAGTGTCGTTGTGCCAGTGTATGGTTAGGGCGGTAGCGTTCATAGCTCCGACGTGTTGCAATATGTTTACTGCTCTTGCTGCTTCTCTTTTTGCTTCAAGCTTTGATGATTTTGATTTACGCGTTTGCAGCTTGTTTTCTGCACAGTCTTCAAAATGGTTGGTGCACGATGGTGTTGGTGAAAGGTACTCCACACGAAAGGTATGAGTCTTGAAGGAGAGAATGAATCAATACTGGAGTATGCATCAAATAGCACTCAAAATGGAGGCTCTGGGTTAGATCACCTTTTAATTATTTCAAATCTTACTTTTGTTTTGGTTATTTCTGCAGTGTTTGTTTGAATTTGCAGCCTAAAGTCGATAGCTGAAATGCATCAAGAAACATGAAGTACTCAGGAGCTATTATACTGCCAAGTTTGAATTCAATTGCGAATTATTACGCCGACGAGTGTTTGCTAATAGATACTAGTGACTTATCAATGCAGCATTACATTTCATTATCGCTATCTCTCCAACTCAGTACGACTGAACTGGCCCAATTCTTCCCTAGTATCCGTTAACCTGTAAATAATTTTCCAGTACTATGTAGTTCACTATGGGCATCAACTTTGGTGAAGTTTGAATACAACCCATTGACTAAAATGAAGTGCATTCGAAGATATGATATTTCAAGTATTTTGAAAAGCTCCCTCTTCATCCTAACGGTATTTCAGCTGTGAATAACAATTCACGTTGCAAAGACTGCCACCTACATGAAAGCTATTATCTGGGGCTTTCGCTATAAAAGCCAAGAACTCATTTGGCTGTTTTTAATTTGCAAATACAATTGCTAAGCATGAGTCTTGTTAAATATAAACTTTGTTCAAGATAAACTTTATTAATCGGTGGTGGTATATTGTGCCTCCCTTTTTGTTGATGCGGTCGATAACCAGCGATCTCAAAAAATCTCCACACCCATTCTTCCTAGTGTTAAGATGAACCTTTCAAGTAACAGAGAACTCCAAGAGATAGCTAGGACCTTTGAGGAATTGAATCACGAAGCGAAGATGAAGAGAGGTAACTCAAAGGCCAGTGTCGTTCTGACAGATGACACTGATAGTGAATATGAACAAGATAGCCATTTAATTCGACAAGAAGAGACGTTCTCGGATTATGATCAATTGTCCGACTTCGATGTAGATGAAATACTCACTGATGAAGATAGCATGGCCGAGAATGCTGAAGATGAAAATAAGGTTCCTGAGATTGTTGAGGACAGTGGTGATGGACATTATCACTTTGAAGCTGCAAAATCAACCAGCATTGAGAATGGCAACTCTGCAAGCAGTCAGTACTTATGCAAAACACCTACAATTTCATTCAAGAAAGACGGATGCATTGATATGGGGTTGAGGAAGTTGAATAGCGAAGAACCTGGACAAACCACCACTATTCAACATGAATTGGACCCAGATGTAAAAAACGTCGATGTAACATCAAAAGCACTTACTCACGAGAAACCATATGAACAAGAAGCAGTCCAAGAGACATCCCAAATTTGTCCATCAAGCTTACTTACGCAAATACCAACCTACAATACTTCCACTTATTATGATGCTTACGCGGACCAATACATCAACTGTATGAATGCCAACCCAACAACATACCACTTTGTAACTCACTTCAAGTCTGTCTTAGATAACAATAACTTTAACCACTACAACCAACAATCCCATACCAACTTGTCCAAACCAGGATTTTACTACACTACCCTTGAAGACCAATCCTTGGTCGCTTTTGTTGTAGGGGGAAAATGGAGTCCTAAAGAAGGGAGTTGTTTTGTCGGAACACATGTTGATGCTGTTGGTATTAAAGTAAATCCTGCTGGGCTGAAAACAAGCGCAGCAGGAGACTCTGGGTATGAAATGCTTGGAGTCGCACCCTATAGTGGTCCCATAAATGAGCTTTGGGTTTCCAGAGAGTTGGGATTGGCTGGTTCAATTACTGTTCTAAAAGATGGTGTTTATTCAAGGGTATTAATAGACTCGAAGAGTCCAATTGGGAGCATTGCAGCGATCCCAGAGTTTGTGGCCGCAGCATCTCAACCAGGCCCAAATGGAAAGTATAATCTTCAAAGCAATGGTGTTCCAATAATTGGTTTCAACACTGCAAAGTCTTCAACCAGCGACAGCGTTCTTTCTGAGCAATACTCGGCAATCTCTGGTTCCCACTCACCGGCATTTCTCCAGTATATCTGTAAGCTTGCGAGAATATCTCCATCAGAGTTGTCGACATTTGATCTCCACCTCTATGACCTCCAACGAGCCACTCGTGGGGGACTCTCTTGTGAGTTTATCTACTCATCTAGTTTGGATGACAGATTATGCTCCTTCGATGCAATCTACGGATTATTGGAATATTCTAAATCATTTTACTTGGATAGTGACTTGGATTCATATGACGGCCTTGTTGGTGTTTATTTTGCCAACCACGAAGAGATAGGAAGTGGTCTGAGAACTGGTGCCCAAGGAGGATTTCTTCTAGATAGCTTAAAGGGGATTGTAAGCTCTAGGCACAATTCAAGTTCAGCGAGCAGTGTCGAAGAAGAACTTCTCCAACTTACTTCTCACACGATATTCCTCTCATCGGATGTCACCCATTGTATGAACCCAAATTTTAGAGATGTTTACCTCGAAAAACACATGCCAAAACCAAACATCGGGCCAACAATTAAAATTGATCTGAATCTGCATGTATTGACTGATAGCATTGGACATCTCTTCTTACAGACTATTGTTGACAAGTATGCGCCAGATGTACAACTCCAACAGTTCCATATTAGGAATGATTCACGCTCAGGTGGAACCATTGGCCCGATGATGAGTAACGGTCGACGTGGTCTCAACGGTGCCAAATTGGTTATCGATGTTGGGATGCCTATTTTGTCCATGCACTCAGTACGTGGAATAATGGGGGCCAAGGATGTTGGCTTAGGTGTAAAGTTCTTCAGGCTCGTCTTTGAACATTGGCAGGATGTTGAGAATGAAATAGAATATAACTTCTAATGGTTTGATATTCCGAATCGTTAGAACATCAAGGCGTTGGCTGCGAAATCATTTGATCGAATTAAACTATTGAAGAACATAGACCCGTTATTTTTGAGTGACGATATTTTCTTCGGATGACTTGGGTTGTAAATCTTTACAATCGTACGCTCTAGACACCAGCACTATGATGATGTCTGAGAACTATTGCCCCAATTGGGCCAGTTCAAACTCTACACCATCGCGCACTATACGGATATTCATTCATATACAAACTACATTTCACAAAGATAATAGACACTTCTAATTGTACTAATTCTCATCAGTTCGTAGGTATCCCACTAGTTTCTCAACATCTTTCTTTGTCCCTAACATGTTTGAACACGCTAGAGGTGCCAACAATAATTCCAATTGTGATCATTTCCGAGGAATTCATCGAACTTGTAACTAGTTCTTGCTCCAGTATCTCTAGTTTGCATCCATTCACAGCAATTTACCATTAATACATTGGCTTGAGATCTCGTCAACTCAAAACGGAGCTGCAACTTTCACCGGCTTGCTTTTTAGCATTGGGGCTCGGATTATTTAAGTGATTTGACTTAACCTGGGCCACATCTTTCTATCATTTCGTGTTCATATTGTCCTATCTCGTTCTCAGTTCTATTGTTCGCATAACTCAAAAGCTCCTCCAGCCAGCATTACCGATTATTGTTCGTTGGGGTATTCCATTATGTGGTTAGAAATTACAACAGTGGTCTTCTCAGAAATCTATTCTAGGAGTTTGCTGTACTCACTTGGGGGTTGCTGAGAGTTCCTTGATTTGTGTTGATGTTACTTCTTTGGTGGAACAATTCAAGGTGCTGAGATTACCACGTTTTTTGTGAAGGTTCATTCCTCGCTCTCTCTACAGCAGCACCTCCTACACACTTTACATACTCATGAGTTATTTTAATTCATGTTTATTTATATTCAATTAGTCAATCAAGTCATAATGCAATTAGGTATGATTTTTCTTGTTAGTATTCGTTCATATCAAAGGTCAATGGTTGTAGTTGTGGGTTCGTTTCATTTCGTTCATGGGGATCTCTTTCTCTTATAAAGCAGCTATAAAGGAAAGTAGAACAATGGAACTCACCAATAATGCCTTCTTGGATCCGGTAGGACTTATAGTTCCGGAACCAGAATTCGCTTTGGCACTGCCAGTTTCTAATGTAAGTGTGCCCACAGTAGAGACACTTCCAAATAGAGAATCGGTTACGATTTCTTTGGACTCTGACGAACTAGTGATAGTAGACTGCACGAGTGTACTAGCAGCTCCCAGCGTCACTAAATGAAGCGATGTAAGCTGCGGAACAATCAAAGTTGTGGATATTGTGAGGTCAGAAGTATCAATTAAAAGTGACATATTTGTGGATTTCTTGTTGATATTGACGTTGATATGATCTTTGGCGAGATTTATATTATGGAAAGTAGCTCTTATTGATATGGAGCTTTATTTAGTCTTTCAATTGAACTTTAATAGTCTAATATTTCCTAGTGAGTGTCTTTAGGAATTATGCTGTGTCTGCCCTGTATTCTAGTGTGGAGGTTTCAAGTTTGTCTCGATAATTGGAACCCTTTGTTTTGCAGTCTAATCGTGCTTCTGATTCTTCCCAATTTCAAACCATAAACTGGATTTTCTTCTTATATATACTTTTCTGACCTTTGAACTCATATCACACATATCACACATACCTCATACATGCACGCATACGCATACATCTCCACATACCTCATACATCCACACTAGGTCATAATATCCATCTGTTGCTTGTTACGCGAGAATGTTTGTGGTCAGGGGCACCCAGATTTCAAAACATATCAAAGGCACCATGCAGGCTGTGTTGCAGAATTCATTGTGATGTTTCGTGTTTGTTCCGGGTACCTTTTTTTGTTTGCTTTTAATAATAGCTGCAACAATTTTGTACCAGCCTGAAAGTTCAACAATAAAGTGACTTCATAGAGTGAACTCAATTAAGGTTATAACATTTCCAATTCGTGCGTCATCAGGCGTTGTCTTGGGCATGGGTTGTTGCTGGTTTTGGGTTTCTAGCAATGTGGGTCGAGGGTGTCAATCGACGTGTATGACAATAGGAGAGTTCGAGTGAGTGCAGTAGCCGCAGGATATGAGTGGGTCAAATGACGATGGGTGGCAATGGGTGATAGTTTTGGGAAGTGTCCAGCAGAAAGAGGATAAATAGAAGCAGAGGGTGTAATTTGAGGTCAAGGTGGAGAAAAAAAACTAGACCTGGTTGTGGATGGAGATTGATCAATATTGGCCCGACTGGGTTGATTCGTACCATAAGGAATACAAAGCATTAGCAAAACTACAAGGCACTTCGCACGGATAATCGACATTGCATAATCCCTGTTCAATGAACAGTGTCCTAAGTTTCACAATCACCATAATTTTACATCGTATTCTGCACCAGCTGCCATCATTTCATACAAGAAAAAAATCCTCCTCCGCAGCCTCCATCTTATCTTTGGCATTGAGTCAACCCAAACCTCATTTTCGTTTACTTCTCCTATCGACCTAAGTCACAGTATATCTATCTATTTCCTGACAGATTGTGAGCGGCTGGGGTGCAACAGGGCTATGAATATGTTGATAACCTGTTTTGATTTTGTTGATCAGTATTCACCTATTATTTGATGAGTTCTTGTCGATGACCTTACTTAATATTTGTGTAATGACTTTTATACTGTGATTCTCTCCATGAACTTCTTTGAAGTCACATGGAAATTTCATTCAATGACATCTTGAACACTGTACCTTGCTCCTATTCTCACAAGCGCCTTCCCATGTAACTTGATGGTTAATAAATGCAGATTGGGGAATATTTTCAAATATTTCCCGCCTATTTATTAGTTTATGTATAATTGACATGTGTTTAATCATGCAATACTCTAGTCTAAAGGGTTTTGGCTCCATTCACCTCGAACTAGGAATCTTTTCAAACTCTTGCACCGAGTCTTCACCAATTGCTAACGTGTATGTGTCCACTTCTCTGCCTTTCTTTACTGCATCTACCAGATCTGAAACTGCAGTAAAAAGATTCTCCTACCAGACTCATGATCGCTATCAGTGGAGCCTCTCCAAAATTTAGCTTTTTTAGTAAGACTTCCTCCAACAGATTGTCAACCCATTTTGAATACCCTAATTCTCGAAACTGGTTGGGAAACATGGCCTGACTTCGGGGCGCCTTTGAATGTATTTTATTTGACTACTTTGTTCACTTCTATTCACCTTCTGTTCATTACTGCCTCTTTTTCAATCTCTCCATCAACACTCATACGTCATTATACATTCCAGACGTGGTATCACATGCAGGTCCACGTCACAAGTGTCAAAATTTCAAAATTGTTGACTCTTTATCTTGTTTGAGTTTAGGTCTTTGCAGCATTGAGCTCAGAAGAAGAAAAGCAGGTATCAAAATTTAAGCTATTGAAACAGTCTCTTCATAGTACACCCTGTTTAAACATTCATTCTTGTGTATGTTTTAATGGCCAATGTTGCAACGTTTTGAATTACCGTCCAACAATATTTCTTGAATACACAGTTTCGACTAAACTATAAGATTTCAGATGGGAGTTCGTTATTTGAATCGTGCAATTGCATTATTGTTGTTGCTGCTGTTGACAAAAGTTGCGATCTTCGAGAAAGAAGCTTGTTTAACTTATGTTTAAATTACTTAAATAGTCTATTTCTTCGAAATCCCCATGGTTAGGTTGTTGCTGTGGGACAGTGTGAAATGATACTGATGTTGAGCAATTGACACATTGCTTGAGTTTGCAGAATATTAAGGGACGAGCTTTTTGAAAGAAGAAGGAGAAACAGTAAATATAGACGAAGGACTCAAGTTTTGGGAAAGCATTCAAAGGTCGATTTATGAAGCAGTTCAGACTCCCAGAATCACCACGATTTAAGTATAAATTCTTTCAACGCCCCCCTTGAAACCAACTTTATATTGGTACAGAGTGGTAACCTGTTTGTCTCATTTTCTTCTTACTGTTGGTTTGATACCACGAAACTACAGCATCAACATGTGTCACCTAATCAAAGAATGGAAAGAATGAGGATTTATCTGCAACAGTGGAACTAATCTATGTTCTTGCTCTCAATTCCCACCAGCTAGATAACAAGAAGGATCTGAGCTGAAGAGTCATCTCACATAACGACGAATAGTCACGAGCTGCTTTTCAGATTCAGCACCTTCATCTCATGCCTCACGTCAACAGCTTCGCCATATTTTACCCAAATTCTACAGCACAGCCAAATTATCTCTTCGATAAATGCGGCCCGTGAGGAACCAAAATACCATTTGAGTATTTAAATACCTCTATCGTATCACATTTACTTTCAATATGTTAAAGGCTTCATTGGATTATGGTCAAATACCTAGTTGCAAATATATCTGACATGAGATTTAGCTTGAAGTTATAAAGAGTAAAATCTTGCAAAAGTTCTTCCAAAATTTCCAAAAAACAGATCAAACTTATCTCATTCGTGCTCAAGATCATTCTATTATCTCGATTACCACATATGATAAACTCTAGGTATTAAATATTCTCTTTGAGGACTATGGGGCCGAAATACCATTTCATAGAACCTTTAGTACATGTTGCCTACAAAGCAAAGCTATTATATTCAGGAAGGGATTTTACTTTAAGGATGATGCGGTGGCTCAATGGTAGAGCTTTTGATTCCAACTCAAAAGGTTGCAGGTTCAATTCCTGTCCGTGTCAATTCCTTCTGCTCTTTTTTTAACTTCATGTCTATAGGCTGCTGAGGTATTCATCGAATTCGAAATATACCTAGTGCAGCTTATCAACTGAATGTAGTTTAGAAAAATCGAAGATGAGTGATCGTAGTGTGTTTTGCTTTAGATCATATTGTCCTAGAAGAAGGAAAGTTTTATTACTTGTTGTAGCCTATTATTGATTGCTGACAGTACTTCATATTCCAAGGAAATGGGAACACAATGGAAACAATCGAGAGCTTGAAACGGCACCTAGGGATTCTTTTGCGGTTGCAAGAGTACATTTAGAAGAGTTAAAAGGGTTTTCTAGTAATATTGTTTCTACAATCGGAGTGTAATTATAAAATTGTCTCTAAGGCACGTTTCCATCGTGGTTGTTGTCATTTTGCAGCCACTTTAACTTGCCTTCCCAAATAAATATTTGCTAAGCAGCACAATTCTTCTTTAGCAACTAATCTTGAAAAATATCCACTCCCCAAAATGGCCGAACACTTTTAGATAATGTCAACGTCAATGGATGAGAAGTACCATCTAATCCACTCCTAATCGTATAGGGTAGCGCATCTTAGCAAACTCTATCGATCTTTTTCTATCCAAGCTGCACGACCCACGCGATCTTGCCACGAACTCAATTCAAAGTGAAATTTATCTCACCAACAACAAACCAAATCTCTTTCATCTTGTACCAATCACCTTATCACAAACACAATGGTCGTTTTGGCAGCTTCTATATGCACCCGTGGCGGTAAAGCATTATTATCCCGTCAATTCAGAGAGTTGACTCGTGATAGAATCACCGAATTGTTGGCCAACTTCCCAACCTTAACAGGATCAATTGGAGGTGCTCACACTTCAGTTGAAGATGCTAACGTTAGATACGTCTACCAGCCATTAGAAGAATTCTACATTGTCTTGATTACAAACAAATCTTCAAACATTTTACAAGATATCGACACTTTACATCTCTTTTCACTGTCTGTCAGCAGTTTGTTGCGTACCATTGATGAACGTGAGATTTTCGAAAATGCATTTGAGATTATTGCTGCTTTCGACGAGATTATTAACTTGGGCTACAAAGAAAACACCACTATATCTCAAATCGAAACATTCTTGAAATTAGAGTCTCATGAAGAAAAGATTCATGACATCATTGAGAGGAATAAGGTTGTTGAAGCAAATGAGGAGAAGAAACGTAAGGCCAAGGACATTCAAAGAAGAGAATTGGCTGCCAGGGAAGGTAGAAAGGTGTTAGGAGATGAGTATAGGAATATACATGGAGATGCCGGTGAATATAACGGCGCACGCTATTCCCAACCAGCTAATGCTGGTGGTTCATACCCAGCAACATCAATTGAGGAGACCGAGGTTCCATTGATTGCCCCAGCTCCATTGAGAGGAGGTTTACAATTGGGATCCAAGAAATCTACTAAAGGTGGATCTTATAATGCTGGTGTAGCAGCTATATCACGAAACGCAGCAGCAGCTACATCATCTCCTATAACAGGTTACGCATCACCAGGGATTAATCCAACTGCGTCTCTGGCGCTCTCGCTGGGTCAAGTTTCTGGTTCCGCATCGCCAGCTACTGTTCCTCGTACTCCAAACAACGGTATTCTCATTACCATATCCGAAAAGGTCGACGCTCAAATCTCTCGCGATGGTACACTCCTCTCCCTGGAAGTTCGTGGTGACTTACAATTAAGAATCAACGATTCTACATTATCCCACTCGAAAATCTTAGTGCACACTGACAAATCAAGCGGTGTCCAATATAAACCACATCCAAATGTTGATCGTGGACTCTTTCAAAATGCTAACACAATTGCCTTGAAGGACAAAACTAAGGCATTCCCACTGAACGATCAGGCCATCGGAGTTTTGCGTTGGAGAGCAACTGGTGCAAAAGATGATACTTCATATGTTCCACTTGTTGTTAGTGCATGGGTAAACATCGATGACTCCCAAATAGCTCAAGTAACATTGGAATACGAACTCAGTAGCAAGTTTGCTGATTTGTACAAACAAGCCAACGTTCAAATTGAGAGTTTCAAGATCTTGTTGCCAATTCAATCACACGAAGTTAGTTTAGGTGATGACTATTTACATGTTTCGTATGAAGTTGCTGACTTCGGAGTAGTCTTCTCGGTCAACAGTAGTATTGAAGATTTGAGTGCAGGAGGATCATTTGAGTTTTCTGTACCTGCTGGAGATGAAGATGCCTTATTCCCATTACAATTAAAATTTGAGGTAAGTAGTGAAGGAGTAGATGAATTGTCTTTAGGAAAGGTGCGCGTGGAGGATGTTTTCAGTACCGGGACAGACGAAGAACTGTTACCATTTGATTTGAAGTATGGATTGGTAACAGAGGAATATCATGTTGTCTAAGTGGGTGCTGTGATATACAACACAGCAAACACATTGGCGTTTCGTGCCAGCCAAACCAAAAGGGAGCTGAAATAATTAGCTAGAATCAGCAAGATTAATCAATACAATTAGTTAAGGATTAAGGAGGAAGATGTAGTGCCATGCACTCAAGTGACAGAATAAACTCAAGAAGTTTAGAAAATAGTGTAGTTGGTTGTTGTAGCTGAGAGAGTATAGGTGTCGAAGTGTATTGTGTATTCTCAATCAAAAGGTATCTGCGACGAAATACGATCATGAGATTGAAAATAGCTGGTATTGAGAGGGGAGCCTCCGAATATAAGAGATGCATACATATGAAGAGAAAGCTAGTAAAAATTGGACATGACGAGACGGAGTTTTCAACAAGATATGTCAAGTGAATGGTATGAGTCTAGAGGAATACAAACGCCTCAAGCTCTTACAAGCCACAAACCCTTGATACAAAGGTCGTCACATTTGTCTTACGAAGTACAAACTCCAGTTTTTCTTACAAACCACAAACTTCTTGCTGATGCCTTACCATGAGCATGCTATTGACAAGTTTACCGATTTTGTCAACCTGGAATCTGGAGAGCTGGCAACAAAAGCGCTTGCATTAGTGCATACGAACCATAGTAACCTCAATTTCACTTGCAAGTAACCAAAGGTTGACGAGAACTCTGCGGGTGACAAAATGGAATTAGGCAAGAAGGATAAGATTACGAGTGGTGGTAACCCAAGTCATCCTGTAGAGTCCCCACAGTAAAATCAGAAGGCCATCGCAATGAGCTTCGCTTCAAATATCCAGTATTCCCATTAAACTCTAGCCTACACAGATCCATTGTTCATATGAGCTCTTCCAAGCACATCTAGACACACCTGTTCCCCGCGACACCTATAACCCCATAGCAGCTTCTTCCTTGCGTCACATCAGAAATCAACAGCATGTGTCCATACATCATTTACAATCAATCACAGCTGCGTGTCTCTCCAACATGACAGAGGGGTTTTTGTCCATGCCAGGGTACGGAACCACTCAAGCGTGGAGTACATGCCCTGAACTTGTTCCGGATTCTTTGCACAAATTAAGAATATACTGCATAGGTACAATCCGTATAAAACTCGTTCAACTACACTCTTTATTGCTAGGATACTCTGGTACCTCCGTGAATTTGAGTCTCGGAGAACAAAGTTGGATGTCTATTTTGGCCTTCCAATCTCTTGGTCCACGTGGAAAGCCTCTCTTGTATATCGGTGACAATTATCCAAATGCCGTGACAATATTTTATTGTAATTTCCCCTATTGTTCACCGCAATCGTGTGACTGAGGACATTATCGTTTAGCTTTTACTCAACTAAGGTTCTTCATTTCCATCTATATCATCCGCTCTAATACTTTCTTCTTTCTTCTCTGCACTTTGTCTTAAATGGTTAGTGCGTCTTCCGTCTACACAATCACACTCGAGTGCCGTGGGCATCGTGTAGGTGAGCCACTCTGTATCTGTATTATTTTCTTACATGCTGAAAATTCACAGAAATTTTCCTTCGTTGTTAATTATAGCACCTGTTGTGCATAAATATGACTTCGTCGGTGCCGTATCTTTAAGCTATTGTGTAGCCAATGCTCGTAAACTAGCTTGACTTTAATTCTAAGAATATGACAGTGGTCATAGTAAGTGAGGGCTTTAGCAGTGTTGGCTGTAGAATGACGGCGATGCAAAGTAGCTCTGGCACTGGTGTTAGTTATTCCAGAGAAGGCTAAAAACCCTCTAATTTACAAGGAAATTTCTTCTAAACAAGAAAACAAAATGGAACTGTTCTATTATAATAATCCAGTTGAAATTATTAAATAAGCCTGCTATTGTTCCATCTTGCTGAATTCAACTGTTCTTGTGGACTTCTGGAGAATTCTCCTGTACTTCTATTTCGTCTATGATGATATGGAAATCGCACTTTGGTGCGACGGCTCTATGGTAATCTGGAGTACGCATCGAATTGCCTTTCGTATTCTGTCTAATTTCGACCAACGAGTACGTGTTCAACTGTATCTTTAGAGTGCTAATCTTTGCAGAGACTTTTCTACAAAATACCTCCCCACAAAGAACATCTCTACAAAGCAACTAGTTACAACAGTAGCCTTGTATAAATACTCCATTCTTACCTCTTATCTAACCTCAATAGTCCATTCTGCGCTATTTTTGTTTCTTATTGTTCTCCCCCCTATAGTCTCATAACACTTTCTGTCGTTCATTCTATTTTGAATCTTGACTTTCTCTCCCTTATCATTGTCTCCTTTGTCGTTGATCTCATGAACAATCTCCAAATTAGTCTTATTGAGTAATTACGTTAACATCCTCCAGTCTCTCGTTCTCCTTGATATATCACTTTCTCCTCCATCAATCTCCTCCATATCAATTCCACTTATCTAGCATGCCTTCCCAACATATCTCTCTTCATCTGCAATACACCACCCAAGCCGCAACCAATCATATGCTTGCATATCATATTTTTTAATTTAATCTCACGTACCTCTTATTGACCGCATAGTTGGTAGATGTTCATTTAAACACCACAAGCTTATTCGCTATTGCACACACACATCAAATGTCCACACTACATCCCATTCTGAATCACTTGAACTCTTATTAACAAGCCCAACTTACCAGATAAATACTTTCTCCTTGGGCCTCTGTTGCAAACAAGTGATAAGTCTTGCTCTCCTTCCTTGTTCTTTACAGTAACCACTTTTAGTCTTCAACCAAGTGATACTTCCAGTTTTCCTCTTGTCGTTTCTTTTATTGGAATGCTTCGATGCATACAAGAAAACCTTAAATGCAAATCATTCGCGCACTAAGTGCCGCCGCTTAGTCCTCTTCAAATTCAGAGAGTCTTCTGTACATTCAAGATCTTCATAAACTCTTTCTTTTGTTAACTTTTTACTCATCTACTTTCTTTCCACTTTCACTACCACCATCAGTTACACTATCATCCACAGATTAGTGCCAGTATTAACCCTTTGGCGTTTTCTGAGATGTTCGATATTACATTCCTTGGCGCGTCAGGCGGTCCCTTGGAACTGGGGACTTGCTCGATTTTATTGAAACCACATTCAAAATCTTATCAGCAATTGCTTTCGTCAGACACACTACAACAAGAACTACTTCTAGTGGATGCTGGATCGGGCTTGTCTCAATTAACAGATATCGTATATCAGGAACAAAAGCATAAGGCTCCCCACTGTAGAGCCTTGAAATACTACGACGATGCGCAGCCCGTCGAACAATACGTTGCTACAGGTTTGATAACACCGTTTGCGGACTTGAAGTTGAATCCCTTTAGAGTAGCTCAACGCATCTTGTCTCTGGCTAGAAATTGTCTAGTATCTCATCCTCATCTAGACCATGTTGCTGCCTTGGTTGTAAATCTGCCCTTCTTTCAGGATGCGACACTGTGCCAGTCAACCCCGGAACCAGAACCAGAATCGCAAGTCACCTCCCCCTTAACCAAGCTGACCCGATCAACCGTTTCTATTGCACCAGTGAACGTTCCTCCAACATGTAATGCCTCTAAACGCGTTTTTGGATCAGCATACACTATTGATGCGCTCAAAACTCACTTGTTCAATGGTGTAATATGGCCAAGTTTACCACAATTGCATTTTCAAACGATCGAATTCAAAAAGGTGCTCAGATTACCAGAAAACTCTAAATACGAGGTAATCATGTTTCCTTTAAGCCATGGAAGATTCACAACAGGTAGTACGGTTTGTAATTACTTATCGTCGGCATTTCTTATTTCGTATCTAGAAGACTCCCAAACTGATTCAACCACAGTACCATCTTGTACTGTGGGACTTGGAAACTCCATATTAATCTTTGGTGACTTTGAAAGTGATTCCATCTCCACTTTTGATTATAACTTGCAAATCTGGAAGCATATCGCTCCTTTAATTTTATCAGGAGAACTACGGACCATTGTCCTTGAGTGTTCCAACTCAAGTAAAATTAATATAAACGAGTTATATGGACATTTGAACCCCGGACATCTCATTTCAGAACTTAAACGTTTGCGTGCAGAATGCAAAGAGCTAGATCCACTGATTGCACAGCCTTTAGAACTCATTAGTGTAATTGTCACGCATGTAAAGGAACATATTTCAATTGATGGTGAACTCAGAGAACCAAGAAAGGTGGTTTTGAGAGAACTCGAGGAGTTGCAGAAAAGGGAGGATTTACGTTTGAGTTTCCTGATAGCTCTTTCAGGAATTACTATGACTTCCTAGAGCTATGAAGGACAGAGGCATGGAAAGGTAATTTATGTTGAGAAATTATTTAACGAAGAAGCTACTAATTACATGTGGCCGAAGCAAGTAGTCACCAATATACCAACTTTCAGTTGTCTTGCAATAGAACTCATCATACAATTTCTCCTAGATGGAGAGGATTACATATGTCAAAGAACCTACTTGCCAGGTATTTCGCCCCGCTTGCACACACCATGTATTGAATACGTCGACGTTGGACATCTTCAATCTCATATCATAGCTTATAATTTGATATAATTCAATTCTTAACGATCTTCTTCTATTACATTATAACATGAATCAATAGTTTTAGTAGAAGTATTAAAGGTTTTAATCCAAATCAGGAAATTGCTAGACTGATAGAGGATACTCTTTGTAGCAAATGGTGGTGGAGATGCATTACCGCAATTATAATGATTGACTTTACACTCTAAAAACCCATTTCATACTTCATGTTTATTATTCTGTATTACATACTCATCATCTTTTACTGTTGAGCACTTCCGTATCCCTTGATATCATGTGCAAATCTCCAGGATTGATCTGTGACTTGGATATCCTTTTCAAGAGTATAACTAAGTGAGACAGCACCCGATGCAGCACCAGTTGAATCTTCATTAACAGAACCAGTGAGAGTAACCATTGAAAACTTATCCAATGATCTTGCATCTCTATAAAACAATACTCTCATACAATCCATCACAACCTTTTTTGCTTGTTCCTCTGAAACATTAACATACTCAGGATCTGAAGGAATCAACTGCCTCATTAAAGGAACTGCCAAATGCTTACCAAACCCAGTTGCAAGACATGATGAACCGTAGGTGACACCGAGCAAATCAACGTATCTTAAGAATGGGGTTCCATTATCATTAAATCCTCCTACAATGATAGTATTCCACAAAGGATCTACCTTTGTTCTGCGATTATACATCACTCTAGAGATATATTCATGGACATGAGGGGCTCTTAAATTATGTCCACCATCATTGTCATAAACTTCCTGGTCTGTCTCTAATTCTTCTAATATTCTTTCAATCTGTTGTAAATCAGAAACATCTCCAGAGATACCAACGACTGTTTGAGAACCAACTTTGATCAATCTATCGACGTTACTAAATCTCATAAGTGAGCCGTAAGATCCCATTGTATCTGCAGCCATCACAATCCCACCGTTAAATTTCATTGCAATAACAGAGGTAGTGGTTATAATTGGTTGTTGAGTGTTCATCTTTGGGAAGTTCGAGGTGTTTTCAAACACATCATTTGATTTGGCATTGGCGATTGCGTGACTGTAATTTCCGTAGGTGGTATCAGAGGGTCTTCCCCAAGTGTATGGATCGTGGTTCATGGTGTATTAATGGAATAATTGCCTCTGGTTGATGGTTGGTTGAATGGGAGTAGTGGCAACGATGATTTTTGATGCTGGGATTTTTGGCTTCGATGTTGACTGGAAGGCAAACTGTGTGCAGGGTTTACTTAGGGAAGATTTTAGAGAGAGAGTACTTACGGGGACCTGGGTCGAGGTCGATGAGTATGGTTGTTCTCATAGGGCTTTGGAAAGACTTAGGAGATGAATTGGTTTTCTTGGGATTAAATAGGGCTATGGGGCTACTAGTGTTTACTTATGTTTATATTTGATGGTTTTAGAGAGAGAATAGCTGGAAGTGTTAGTGCTATAATTTAGCGAGAGTTTCTCCTCTTTTACTGCTGGAGGAACAGCTTCTCTCGCGAAAAATTAGGGAAGGGGAGTGAAGAATTCAGAGACACTGGGAGTAGTGAAAAGAGATTACAGCACTTGTGTGAATGCTGGTGTATCGATATTTTTGAAGAGGTATATGAATAAATGACTCTGGTTGCTATAATCGATCTCTTCTTGCCTCGGACTTGTTGTTATTTCATTCAATTGGCAATATCACCTAAACCATGGCCCCCCACATACATGCCTACATTTAAGTGAGCACCACCTTAAAGGGCCTACGTCTACAACAAAAAGGAGGTACGTACGTGAATACGTCCCTTTTCCCGGATTTACATTATTCAATGGTAATGTCTATAGTATTGCTACTTATTATGTCCGCTAACGTTCTGATTCGGGTTAAAATACGAAGGTGGCTCCACCAGAAAGAATATTCTCGGTTTCATCTTCCTTAGGTGCCTTATATTGGAATCTCCTTGATAAGTGTGCCCTTGAAAAGAACTCACCGTTTTGAGGTTCAATAGGGCTGGTATTCACATAAACTGAAGTAAGTGCTGAAGCAGAGCTTGAAAGGTGACCTGGTAGTTCACCATTTGGGGCCATTGGGTGGGCCTTTTGGGCAATTGGAAGTACTGCTATATGGATATGTTAGTTGGCTATTCTTCGCCTTTGAGTATCATCCGGGTACTTCATTCTCTATTTTAGCATGGGATATTATCTCTCTTCATGTTCTCTTCGCTTCGGGTTATCAACTTGTTACTTTGTTCTCTATTGTCATCAATCCATGACATCCCCCAATATCCTCTTGAGTTCACATAAAATTAAGAGCATTCCTGTTTATAATTCATACATACCATGTGAGTGTGGACCACCGGCAAACTTTATCAATGGAACATGCTTGAATAACCTGATACTTTGTCTCATGGTGGGCTTTAGTCTAAGTAGATTGTTTACTAGTGTTTAATTTTCGTTATTCTGATTCGTTTTCAGTAAAAAAAGTTCGTGCTCCGATTTCCCCGGGCTGCGTGTTTGTGGACGCCCGGTTTGCAGCAAGAATGGATGCAAAATGTTCAGCAGGGGCATATGATTGGAAAGTAAGTTGAAATATACGATAGAAATACAAATTAAAAATAAAAGCTAGAGGGGGCATACTTTGGTTGTGTGAATTGCAAGTATAGTACGAGTCTAAGAGGGGAGTTTCTTCAGTCTGGATAAAAAGTGCTCCTAAGAGTAACTGGAAGTTGGCTAAAGGCTCAACCACTAAATTGAAGAACAGACTACCCGATACAAGAATGATGCTTCCTGTCGAAATCCTTATTCGAATTCCTTACTACGTCTACTACTTGGACTTTTCATTGAATGATATACATAATTTCATCTATACTGACAAAATCAGCTACTATAATTGTCGCTATCTTCTCTATGTCTTAAGACAAGTGACAGTAGTCACTGATAACTCAACCCTGACACGGATCCACCAACTCACTTCAGAACAACTGAGCTCTTTATTAAGATCTGGATATGACATAATGATGCAGATACAAGCAATAAACATCATAGTAAAGCTACAGAAGAATAATTGTAACTACATCGAATTATTTGAATCGAGTCTCCCAAGATTCCGTTGTTTGAAGTCTCTAACTGTAGAGGCGAATACTCTTGAAGTAATCAAGTGGTTTGGAGATAAAATTCCAAAGACATTAGTGAACCTATCCATTATTTTCAATTAATTGGCCATTCCGAGCAGAATGTCAAATGTAAAGACTTCAATTGATCAGTGTCCTATTGGAAGTACCCTTAACTTCAAGTCATTGGTCATTTCGAGTAACGTTGCAATTTTCAAAGAAGGCTTAACGGGATTTCCTATTTGATAATCACAAGGAACCACTCCATTAATCAGTGTCACACAGATTGGTGGAGTCAATCTGCAAGCTAGCAAATTCCTTGAAAGATGGACTAATATACACCTGAGACTTGAATTTGGTGAGATCATATACAACTTGGTTGGCAAAAGTCGAGCAACATTGGAGTTGTTGCAAGTAGAGAGGTTTGATGTTGCATTTTTATTTAATAATATCCCGATCAAACTAAGAAACTATCGCTTTCCTTCTCTAAGGCTACTACTTCTAGATAGTTCTTCAAGACTTTTGATGAACAGCTGGGGAGAGAAGTTTCAAGACGCAAACTTGGAATTGAGAGACAATAACAAGCCATGCTTCATGTACATCAGTATTAGTGGTTATTTGTTAACAAAGACAGTTAAGAGTAAATTGTATATGGGGTCTCTTTTTAAGAGTCCCCATTCTGTCATCAAGGAGATTAAGAAGGAATTGGAAGTGCAGTTTTGATCGCCATCACCGTTGGTTGACTGCACAACTGGACCTATAATCATTTTTCAAATGAATAAGACATATTTACATTTCTGTCAACCGGATTGTCGTCAAACTACCTATTACTGTCACCTCTGCCATTCCCTTTCACAGATTTGCAGCCATTGCTTCCATTACCTCCGAAATCGACGACATTATTCAAGGTACGACATCAAAATTGAAAAAAGCACCACGAGCCAACAAGGCAAAGAGATCAGACGAAGAACTCAAGCAGTATCTAAGATACTCACGGTCAAAGCATAACAAAGCACCTTGATAATGTCAGACGTGAAACTTCAAAGAACAATTGCCCGCTTCCAAGCAAAGATTGATAGTGGATCATTTTATGAAGCCCATCAAACCTTACGTACTATCGCTAATAGATATGTTCATCTGAAACAGTACGACCAAGCCATAGATTTATTACATCAAGGTGCGCTCATCCTAGCCAAAAATGGAGAGTATGCAAGTGCAAGTGATCTCATTGCTTACATGTTACAGTGTTTCAAGGAAGGAGGAGTATCTAGTACTGATAAAGCACAGAAATTAAAGTTGATTGAATTGTTGTCATACTTGCCTAATAGCGAAACGTCATTAGTTGATTTGGCCAAGGGATCCATTGAATGGTCTGTGAGTAAGAAAAATAAGTTTGGAGACAGTGATTTACATCATTTCTTTGGTGTAAAGTTCTTACACCTGTTACAAGAATCTGTAGCTGCTGGCAATGTTTCCAAGGACGAAGCAGAGAAGTTGTTTGCCTTTGCCGAATTGCATTTAATCTTGGGAACGCACGATTCCGTTCCAGTTTACGTTGAATATTTGTTTGGGTGGTATAAAAGTGCACATAAAGAAGATGCCCATGTTGATGCTGGATTATTCTTAAGCAGAGCTGTGATAAATTACGGTTATTTACATAATATTAAGTTTATTGGTGAAAGCATTGATTTATTCACTAAGAAGTTGGGTATTAACGAGGACTTCCTGGAATTCCCTTTGATAAACTTCTCAAGATTATTGTACTTGACTTTGCAAACCACAGCCGATAGCGGTGGGAAATTTCTTAAGTTATATGGCCAGTACAAGCTGGTTTTGGTGGAACACGAATTGGCCGCGCCGGTGGAGTATTTAGGTAAGGAGTATTTCCAATTAACGCTTGGGAACCCAAATAATCAACAGAATATGTTGGCTAACTTGATGGGTGGGTTGTTCAAATAGAGAACATATTACATTGACAATGAATCATATGGCATGAATAAATAGTAAAGCGTAAGGTATAGTTAAGGCATGAGCATGAAAAGGCGAGGTTGACATGTGAAGTGGGTGCCAGTGTAGTTGATAAGAAGAAAGTAGCGTTATCATGAAGCAAAGAGAACAAACTAGCACAATTTCAGTTCTTGTATATTGAATGTGATTAATTTTTGTTAATATTCCCTTCCAGTGTCACGAACAATCCGAGACAGGTCTAGTGCTTGAATCAATTCTGGACGCTTCGCCCTGAGGAGTTCATGCTTTGCCTCAGAATATGTACACCAACGTCTCTCACGTTCTGAAGATTCAGGCCATTTAGGGCTAAGCAGTTCAACTTCGAGCTCATAAAAGTGAAATTCGGTTTTAGGCATTACATTTGCTGGATGAAACTCGCCATAGATAACAGGGGCCTTGCTTCCTCTAGAATCAAGCACGATTGGCAATTTGCTCATTATTCTACCTTCAACACCAGCTTCTTCCCATGTTTCACGCACAGCAGTAACAACGAAGTCATCCGATTCATCCAATTCAATTCCTCCCTTTGGTAAGACCCATTTCTTCGGGGCAGACCCTTCTGCTTTTCCTGAATGTAGCAGTGAAGAAATCATGATAAGTTTATCTCTCGTTGTACTAAGGCAGATACATCCAGCTACCATTCTAGCACCAGTTTCAGGATTGTATCTCTGATTCAGCCTACCAACACGAGACGTTTTTTGCTTCTCAGGCATATTGGCGTTTGAAGTTTGGTCCATTGAAGTGGGGAATCAAAGTTAATTGAGAGTAGCTTCATTCATATTGACTCATGGAAATTATTGACAAAATTCGAAACGTGGAGTGGGGAATACGGCGGTGAAAAGCGAATATTTAGCGAGAGAATGATAGAGAGGGAATTAAGGCTGAATACTTCCTGTGACATATATTCTCAATTAGGGAGCTATATCAAGAAGTTAATGTCTGCTATTGTTGAGTACCTGGTCAAATGGAAGCATTATTACCTCACTGTAGTGCTTTTTGAAGTATCTATTGCCCTCGAACTTCATGCGTCTGAAAGCTTTCCTGATGAAGTTCTAGGGAGAACAGAGAGAATTAATGTCTTCAGAGCAACTTGACTTTTAATCGAAATATCCAACATCGCATTCAAAACAGATCAAACAAAGCACCCAATGCAGATCCAGTTTCCTTTACACTATAATGAAACAAAGCCTCCTAGCAGTCCTATCATTATATCTCGTTGGAGCCATTGCTCACGCGGGCCACGAAGCACACGATTCAGCCATTAAACCAAAACCCGAAGGAGTTTCATGGCAAGATTGGCATATGAAAGAAGAACACTCGCTTGATTCTTACGACGCTGACTCTATCTTTAAAATGCATGATCTACAAGCTCGAGGTCAATGGGGACGTGATGATATCCTCTTTTTATATGGTCTTTTAAGAGAACTGATTGTTGGAGATGGTTCCGGTGGGGGTGAACATACGTCCCACTCCCATGAGATCATTTCAGAAGAACTGAAAGATCATGTTGCAAAAAGTATTTTACTGCTAATAGACCCTAACAACGATGGGGTTGTTACCATTGAAGAATGGCGTTCCTTCATTAGTCGAGGAGGCACCTTGCCTGATTTTGGATACGGCCAAGGTCATCACTTGGACTTCGAAAGTGAATATGAAGAACATCACTGGAGAAAATATCATGCTGCAGATGATCCTGACGTTTTGATAAAACATGAGGAAGATATAATGCATGAATTGTTACACCATGAGCATGATATTGAAGAATCCCACGATTCTGCTCCAAATAGAAAGCTCAGCCAAAAGTTTTTATCTGAAATCAGATTAAATAATCTTCCGCAAAAGTATGCTGTTAAATAGAATAATGTATATGAATTGATTCAATAATGATTCTTGGTTTGAAATATAATGGAGTGATTACATTTGACAAGGAATCTAGTAGATATATAGTTAGATACTTTTTAATAGATGAATCGTTTCAAAAGAGGATGGAACATTCAATCCTTTGACCTGCTACCATAGGTTCCCTGTTGTAAATGCTTGAATCCCTGAGTCTGATCCAAATGATGCTCTAACATTGTTACATTTGAGTTCAATACAAAAATCTAGATTAAATATATGACATGAACAGACGCAATATGAAACATTCTATATAGTTCCAGTAGCACACTCTCTCAACACCAGTAGTTCCGGAGCGCACTTCTTTTGATCGTGGCCATTTGAAGTCAAACAAGCCTCGTATTCTTTTAACTTCCCAGCGCAAGTTCCTTGGATCTTTTGGAACGTTGGGACAGATGTACGAACACAGTGAGTGAGTGCTATTTGTTCAAGACCACAACCCTCTGGCGTTTCGGGTCTCGACATACACTGGTGGAATGCGAGGAACTGTTGCGGGCAGTACCTGGCAATATCTTCTAGCAATATCTGATCGAGACTCATAATCAATAGCAGCTAGTAGGAGATGAATTCGTGGAGTTGAAATTTTTCAGTTCGATATTGGTGCATTTTATTGCACTGAGAAATTTGGTGGTACCAAATTTGATCATAAAGTGATCCTGTTCATGTGCAAATTCTCGATTCTGATTTACTGACAGTGAATTAGAGAAGACAACAAAGAATGAGCTTGAGTTTAATAAGATCGCCGCTTATAGCACTTTCATGGGTTCCTGTGATATGTACTGTGGCGAACCACTTCTATCAACCGTACAAAGTGACTGGGTCATCTATGTCTCCAACATTCAATCCAGCTACTGCCACTACAGAACAAGACGTGGTGATTGTCTCCAAATATAATGCTAAAGAACGAGAGTTGCAACGAGGAGATATAGTGATGTTTAACTCCCCCATGGATGCTGAAAAGGTTGTGACTAAGAGAGTTGTGGCTGTACAAGGGGATGTTGTACAGCCCAGGAAGCCCTATCCCAAGCGAACCGTAGTTGTTCCAAGAAATCATTTCTGGGTTGAGGGAGACAACTCCTTCCACTCAATTGATCTGAATACATTTGGTCCGGTGAGTCAAGGCTTGATTATTGGAAAAGTGATGGCCGTCGTATGGCCACCAAGCAGAATAGGTGCTGACATGTCAAGGAAATAGTTTACCAAGTGGGAGCGGGGCACTATGATGGACGAATTGTCACAACAGTTTGAGACCTGATATCTCTCAAGTATTGTTAAAGAGGCATGTCTATTACTGGAGCTAAGGCAGGTATCTGCGTCTTAGCTCGTGATATTAAGAATTTCTTGAGGATCATCAATGAAGCCAATGCACATCCAAACAAGCTTGATTACTCGCAGATGTTGATTGCTTGGGATGCTGACTTGCTTAGAACTGATTTGGCTTGAAGCCGAAGTCGTGACTTCTAGGTGCCAAGCCCAGAGGTTCTTGACATGTTTTGGAACCTTGGTTTCAATTAGAGCTCAAAAAGCTATCTTATTAAAGGTAGGATTTATTTATCATCATTACAAACTCAAAAGTTAGGAATACATGAACTGATAATTATATTCTGCTTCACAAATCAAATGGGGATAATTGTTTCAAATATAAACCATTAAAATCACGATAAATACTGCTGCTAAAGGAAGAGACATATCGATAGCTGTGGTGCAGCATATTTAACTTTGACTAGTTCAAATTGTAGATTTAATATAATAGCATTTTCTTAAAGTTTCAACCGTAAGATTCAAGATTTCGATCCTTTTTCAATACCAACCCAATCAAGTACTTTTATTGATATCTCTTTCCATCCTGTACTCATTATCACTCTCATTGTCTTTTCAGTACTTGGTGTAGATCACCAGAAAGGTCCCATCTAATAGCTTGAAATACCTCACCTTAAGTCACACTATTATATCAAAATGTTATATGTGAGACTGGTTCACAACTAATACTCCTCGATGTTGTTCTCGGTATCGGTAACCTTGCAACTGGTAATTTTGATCACGACTATTGCATTGTCTTCGCATTCAATGTAGTTCTTGACTTGACTTTGCTCAATTCTACTATTGTTCATATGTAACGACTTATACAATGGATATTGCTCTGAATCGGTCAGTATAATCTCAGCTTCTCCAGCAAGCATTACTGAAAAGCGACCCAATTCATTCTTGTTAATGTTAGCAAGCATCTCATACAATGAGTTTCTGCGGCCATTGGAAGGAGCAACATCTTCTTTCTTATCCTCAGTCTTTACCGAGATCCAATCATGTACCAATACGGAAACCCTGGGGTTCGATACCATATTCTCGTACTTCGTCGTAGCTTTGGGTGTCGATATGATAATACAATGGTCATCAGGTCCCTTATAATAGGTGTAGTTCATGAGCGATACATGAGGTACATCATTAAGACAGGTTGCCAAATGAACAAACCTGGTTGACTTGAGAAGGCTTATTACTGAGTCTGGAAGGGTCATTTCTTGAGGTGCTATTGATCAATAAGTACTCGTGGTGGAGAAAGATAATAAATTCTGAGTGCACCGATTTGAACTCATGCGTTTGGAATTTCCTTACGAGATTTTTCAGCAAAAGCAGAGGGATTTAAAGTGTGGATAGATAAGTGCTTTGAAAGATAGGTTTTTGATATATATCATCTACTACAAATAGGATATTCTATTTATAGAGGTTTAAACTGTTATGTATAGTTTTATAGTGAGGATTGGTGCAATGTACTGATAGCTAAGCTGGGCAAGTAATGCTCTAGCTGATTACTAAAATCTGCGTGGTGAAAATCTCGCTTTTGCAACCAGATTACTATTAATTTAGTCATTAATGCCTTTTGAGCTCTATTTCATATAACTCAGAATGATTAGGAACTTTAGAATACTTAATTCTGTCGGTGTTGTTCGCGTGAATGGCCTCGTTTTGCAAGTAGTCTCCACCAGGTTTTCATTAAAACATTGCTCCCTCTTAAATCGGCTTGACCACTTCAAGAAGCCATTGGTTCCTGATTTAGTTCAAAGTTACCTCGTTCTCCAAAACGCGATCTCAAGAGTGCAAACTCACAACTGTGTCATCTTCTTGAATGTATGGTTCTCGTCCAAAAGTTGTGCCAACTCATCCAACGTAATGTCCAATTGGACCATTCTACTATCTTCAATCACCAAATTCTTATTCAAGTTGGTATTGGTGATAATATGTCCATCATTATTTGTAGTAAGTCCCAGGGCATCCAAGAGCAATCCCAATTTGTACAAGAACTCCCAACTATTCTTTAGGATATCTGGAGACCAAACCTTATGATTAATTTTGAAGTTGGTAAGCATTTTGCTATCGAGTCCTGAGCTGCTGGTACTTCCTCCAGTAGCACTTAAGTTGTAGTTTTTGATCATATCCTTGTACTCGCCATATGCAAGGTTAAAATTGATTACTTGAAGATCGAACTTCTCTACCCATCTTGCTGCAGCAATTGTAAGTAGCAACTCAAGTGGAGACAATGAGCTCACAATCCCTTGGACATTATTAACCATCTGCAGAACTTGATATGTACAAAAGTCGACATCTGAGGGAAATGGTCTGTCCTTATTAACCCTAGAAATGGCATAAACCATGCAATTATTCAATTCCTTAAAGTTCTTCACAGAGAAGTAATTCTGAAATATGAGCTTTCGGAGCTGGGACTTTGGGGTTGAGAATAGCGTATCAATATGAGCATTCCATTCCGTTGCGTAATCCCTATCTTCTATTTTGCTAATAATCTCTTCTCCAAGAATCAAATTTAGTCTGGCTTCACGCCAGAAATCTTCGACCAGTTTCACCTTATTGATCAAAATAATTCTTTGAGAAAACCTTGATTTGACTCTCTTTTCGAGAGACTCTCTAACAGTTAATCTTGTAGATACCCCAACCACACACACAGGTGTATCACTGTTCTGTGTTAGGTCGAATAAGTTGTATAACAATGTCTGCTTGTTATTATTATTTGTAAACTTTTCAAACTCATCAATGACGAAGATAATGGAAACACGATCTCCATCCTTGGCGAGCTTTTGCTCGAGCGTTGCTAGAATATTTGCAAAAGTATCATTGATCGAACGTTGCTCAAATGCAGATTCTTCAACCTCTACCTCTAGGTCTGCTTGTACAGCTTTGATTTCTTTGTCTCCAGCTGTTATATTGTTCTGTTTTGCAGTTTCTCCTTCTGTCTCATCAGTTTTTCTTACATCTAGTTGTTTCGCAATTTCACGTAATGCAACATTATCATCTGAATGAATCAAGGCATTGAGTCGAATAGTAATAAACTGACCTTCGTATTTCTCATTTAATTGCTTCAAAGCAGTTTCTATTACAGCTGTCTTCCCACTTGCCCTAGGTCCAATAACAAGCGTTGAGTGACCTTCGTGATCACGAACTGTGTGTTCGAATAGTTTATATATCTCGTCATACTTCTCAGAAAGAACTGCACTTTGCTTGAGGTTTGTGAAATTACCTAAAAGTTGTGTTAGCACTGTTTTGCGTACCTTTGAAACATCTGAAATGACATCTATGGACGGGGTGGAAATATTTGCTTTTCCTAGCACTTCTTTCTTTGCTGTTTTGGAGGATTGAATTTGATCTGGTGTCAAAATAACTTCACCTTGATCTGGAGTTAATGGTGCTTCGGGCGGTGTCATAAATTGAACACTATCTACCGGGGAGGATCCAACAGGAGGTTGGGTTTCAAGAGACACGGAATCCTCACTTGTGCGAATGTAATGATTGTGAGACGGTTCGTGTTCAGTTTCGGGACGACGATCCAGGGCAAATTGAAAGGTAGTCCCAAAAGCATCGTCAAGTGTTTCCACAGGAATGTTACCCTCAATAGCAACATGCGTTGACACATCAACTAAGGATTCTGGATACGGCTCAGCGATGGGTGCCGGGTATTCCATGTCCTCTATAACTTTTGATGTTGACCTCTCGTTAGACGGGTTTTGATCTGGTTCTTTCGTGGTTGTACTTGAATTAACAAGAATGACGTCGAGATCGTCCGGTGGAAGTATCTTCTTCAGTTCGCTAATCCTTGGATGAATCTCGAATGGATTTATCAAGGTGATGTGTTGAATTTTGGAATACTTCTTGCGCTTACGAGCAGCGATTTCTTCTTCAGTGTGCCTTTTGGCTGATTCCACCTTGGGTTCAATGAACATAGCATTTGGCTTTTCATGCGTTTCAGAAAGTATTATATCTGCATCATATTGGTCATTACTGGTGTGAAATTCTTTCACTTTGTCTTGAGAAGCTTCTGTAGAATCTTTTATTACTTTGTATTGAACAGCTTCAATCAGGTCCTCTATTTGGACTTCGTGATCCACCGCTTCTTCACTTTGTATAAACCCAAACTTTCCCTTAATTCTTTGAAACAAGCGGTCGGTCTCAGCATCCTCTGGAGACATTCGCCTAATTGAGTCAAACTCACCTTCGAAGTCGGCTGCAATAGAATCCATTACTGTTCATTGAATAAAGGTTTGTTTTTACAACTCGATGTTTTCAGACTGCAAAACACTTGTTTTGTGTCACGTGTATATACAGATGGATCGTTAAATACTAATGTCTTTCTGGTGTCTTCATATGGGGCAGAAGTTTGAATGTGGTCAATTCTTTTACGTGGGCACACTTGGAGTGGGCTATTCTAGTCAATTATTAGATATCATGGGTTACTGCGTATCTTGGTATTCTCCAATGGGAGATACATCAGAGATGCTACATTGGCCCTAGTACCCTGATTTCACATGAAGGATAAGGTTACTATACATTTGTGCCGATAATCAATCAGTCTACTTCAATAAATGGTCACCTTAAACGTAACAGAGTATAGCCTTTATGTGAAGCAACCATTCAGTGCCGTCATCAACCTGTACCTTTGTGATGTCAGTTTCGCAATTGAATATTATCATAAATTCTAAACATAGAAAGTGAAATATCAAAGGCGGACTTCTTCATTAGGTCTTCTGAAACCTATGAACAAGAAACTCCCTGACATATATACATCTCCGTGCTCACCATGCATTTCAACCAAGTCACCTGAAACTTTGAATAAATGTGTGAATAACTTCAAAGCAAATATGATATAGTGTGTTGATGTGGAATAGAGATATAAAGGGCGTTGGATTTGAAGCAATTGGCTGTCGAAGTTGCATTGGTAATTAGCCTTCTTAGTCTGAACATTATGAGCGAAGGTATTTCAAAAGGTATCAAAGTTTGCAATCAAGTAAGCTATAGTCCTTCCAGAGATAATTCTGTTTCTAAGACCAGCTCAAGCAACAACACCAAAGCTACATCTAACGATAACACCAAAAATGCCTTCAAAAACAAAGCTATACCCGACACCAGTGTCAACAATAGCAAAACAATCCATGAAACAGTACTCATGAACTTCAATAAAACGGCTGGTGGTAAAATATTCGAAAAAGACATCAAGGACATCTTTGCCATGATGATTATCTGTTTAGATCTTACAGAAACCCCGGCAGTGCCCAGATTTCGATTCAACCCATTGATAAAACATTATCCTTTTCTGTTTCAACTAGAAGATGCTTTGAAGACGATGAAGCATTTGAATGTGGTGGTTGAATTGGCTTCAACAACAACATCGATTTCCTATAAAATCAAACCTGACCTAGGCCTTGCATTAGTGAAAAAGTTTTATGAAGCCAAATTGTTACATTCACCTGCCGATAGAACTAGAGACTCTCCAAAGTCCGGGGTTATGTTGCAACCAACTCCCAAAGGAACATATATAGTTCAAGACTTTTGCAGGAAAATTGGAATGAAACCCCAAACCCGTCCACCTTTGCTTCATTCAAATTTTAATTCAATGGAATCATTCCGTTTCGATAGAGACCCGTTGACAGATAAGATAGTTTATTCCGACTATTTCCTATACTTGTTATTCATAAAATTAATTGGGGACAAACCTAACGTATGGAGTCCGTCAATGAAACCAGATCCTATACCCCATTTCGAAGAATTGCCCGAAGATTCGTTTTCGAATTTCGACAACGCAATGATAAGTGATATGGGGTTTGACATGAAGAAGTTAAAATCTACCTATGATTTTAATGATAGTTTTGTCCAGCCTATTGCATCAAAGTCAACTGACCGTTGTTCAAACCATTCAAACCCGAGTCCCTTCTATCATAGATATTTCAGCAACCCCGAATCAGATGCTCATATTCAGTATTATGTCTCAACAACTGGTGTCCGTCTATTTCATGATAAAGTCTTTAATATTGGAGGAAAATCAGTGCCAGTATCGTACTGTACTAGTGGAAAAGCCATATGTCAATGGTTGATGGATTGTACAGACGTGATTAGCAGTGTTCATGCAACCGACATAGCTGATTTAATCCTACAAAGCCATCTCTTTGAGACTATTCCAAATATGAAAGCTAACCAAAGATTTTTGAACTCAAGCGATGTGTTTTACGTATTAAGCTCAATGGGAAATCGCTTAGCACACTGGCCACATACAAAGTCAAATATTATGCAAAGAAGGCTGCCTATAATTGCTGATTTTGACGATTTCATTACAACATTTAACACTGAACATATCCCACCTGAATCACCTTCAAAGAGTTCGACATCAAGTGACAAAGCACATATTGGTCTTGCAGACGCATTAAGAGACCCAGGTATGCGTTATCTATTCCGAATGCACTTAGAGAAAGAGTTTTGCTCAGAAAACCTTGACTCATACATGCAAATCAAACTGTATGAGAAGAAAACAGGTATATTAGCAAAGTTATTGAAGATCAAGAAAAACGACTCAGAAAAGCACGATGAAACAAGGGTAAATCAATTGTTATTGAAGTTTACAAATGTTTGCCTTGCTTTAGCTTATCACATCTACTTTACTTACCTTTCATCGGAATCACCGTTTGTTTTGAACATAGATTATAATTTACGAGACAGAATAAACCAATTAATGATACAGCCCAAGCGGGCTGTGTATTCAGCAAGCAGTGCAACCATTGATACCACTTTTATTGAAAAGGCTGACTTTTTGACCTTGCCACTGGAACCGCAAGCAATTCATAAATCATACGGCAAGAGACTCGATAGGAAAAGCCCTGAATACTACTCAGAAGAAGAAATCACTCCTATTGTACAAAAGTCCAAGCTAGCAAGATCAATACTACAGTCTTCCCACCAGGTCAAATCTGCATCTTGCGATGTCCAAACTCAAAATATCATATTCTCAGAGCATCCAGAAAGCTCAACTGAAGAAGAAATCAAATCTTCCCTTGAGAATCTTGTGAAGATCTCATCTGCATTCGCAGACATCATGTCGCACATTCTCAGACTCATGGAATTGGATTCGTTCCCTAAGTTTATGAGCAGCAACATATACAAGGAAGCGACAGAAGGGATAAAAATGGCACGGAAATAAGGGCTTTCGTTTGGTGATTCTCTTAAGAAATGAAACCAAGTAGTGTTAGATTGAACATCTACATTCATTATTATTGTTTGTAATCTAGGATTATGGTGTAAGAGCTAACCCAATATGATCTCAATCGTATTAGCAATTTCAACAAACCGTGTCAACTGTACCAGTATTCTTATTATTATTTGGTCTATCCAACTTGAGTATAGATTCATATATGATATGGTAAATTTGCGGACCAGGGTACATCAATTAGAGCTTACCCTTAAAATGAGTTCATCAATGCCTCGATCAAACATCTTGTTTTCAGAAACTAAACGACTGCCTCCAACGTTTCTGAAGTCAATGTATGATCAGTCCAATTGGTCATAACTAGTCACTCCAAGTAACTTCATGTTCATCACGATTTCTTCCTTGAGAATTTGAATAGATCTCAGGATACCTCCTGACTATTCCAGCACAGCTTAAGGGAATGGGCGTTCAATTCCAATACCTTTGGCATCAGGACATAAACCCTTTAAGATATCTGTTCATCTGCGAACACCACCGTTAATATAGATCTTGATTTTATCCATAATACCCTTTTCTCTAAGAATAGGGTTTAACTCGGCCAAAAATAGTTTGAGGGCTTTGAGTAATACAATTGTCTACCACCATGGTTAGACAATACAGTACCATCAACCCCGTGCTCCATTGCCTTGAAAGAATCAGGTAGTGTTTGAACCCCTTTGAGCACAATAGGTACTTTGGTGAACAGCTTGAACCAAGAAATCAAAGCCAATTCAAAGAAACAATGAAAGTAGACATTGCACGAGAAGAACCTCCCAGGGTATTTTGCTTAGAACCCTTCTGACCATCAATATCCACCTCAACACTCTTAGATGTCAAATCTATCTTTTTTTCTACCTCCCAAGGCAGGAGCATCAAGGGTGATAAAAACCCCTTAATACCCCTTTTTCAGAATGTTACAGAATCTTTTTGGTAATAATGCTACGGTTGCTGTTGACCTAGACTTGCGACCATTGCTTCTGATTATCTTTAGAAGCTGAACATGAGCTGCCCCGGTCATGATAAATTCACCTTCGGGATGGCCCAATCTACCAACACAAATTTCGTTCCAAACATTGTTCGTGAGAAATCAACTTTGCTAACATCATGGAGTTTCCTTGTTGGAAGAACATTTGCGAGGGAGAGATACTTTGTCGTCACTGCCCAGGGAATAGTACGCCTAAGCAGTTTGTTCCATGACATGGCGAACAACAAATTCGAAGTCATGAAGATTATAAAGAGAAGCAAGAGCCGGCTTATTGGAATAGACAACACGACGTTCAAGCTCACGATCCTCTGGAAGATCTTATGCACCTTCGTCATGTTCCCCTTCAATATCAACGGCGAATCCATCAACTTCGATGACCTCACTACCAGTAGCAGAAAGCTAAGCAACACCTGAGCAATAGCAGGAACTCCAAAATCCGTGTATTTTCGTGAGTATCGTGTTCAACATCAAATTCATCAGCAATATCAAGCGGAGATGGAGTATTTGTGGCCAAGGAAGTTGTCTTCGGAGCAATTCACGGGCTTTGACCAAAGTGGCAGATGCATTCGCATAAGCCACGACGGAATTGGCAGAAATCGCAGCCGTTTCACTTTTTGCAGCAATCGCAGATTTTGCAACAACAGCCTTTTGCATATTTGGCCTACGTTTAACAGGACACATGTGATTGTCTTCCAACAAATAGTTGACCAAAGTATCATTATTATGAACTGGCTCAAATGCCTTGGTTGCAACTTTTCCAGCATACTTCATAACAATACCGGCTTCGCTGGGTGTTCATCAAAAAATACCAGAAGATTGTATATTTTGTCATGAACAACAACCCAACAATGTTATACTTGCGTACTTTATTGATTTCCATAATAGATTTCTATTGACGTGACTGCAAAAAAGGGTGCAATTTTCTTGGGCTTAATCTTAATGGCTGCAATTCTTTGATGTGTTCTGGTTGAAACTTTTTGAGGAATCTTTGGAATCCGCTATCGCGAGATATGGAGCCATTATTTCATTGTAAGAAATGATGGCTCTTGAATTCGGGTTGATGCAATCAGATTGTTAATTATAAACTTGGAAAATATAATCTGAGGAGCAAAAACATCATTACCAACAAAGTTGCTAAAACGGAGTAAACCCAAACCCAAGAAAACTTTAATAGCCATACCTCGAGTGCCTTGAGGAATAAACGAAGCGTGTCTAGAGCAATCATTCTTGTCACCACATTGCAAGACTCTACTGCGCATTAAAAGAAGTTGCAAATTAATTGCAGCAATTAATGTCGCAAGAACTGCTGCAAAAAAAACGATTGGAAATGGCCATAAGAGTATTCTGACCTGATAAAGGATATAACTGACTCGAAGAGATATACTGTTGAGCTATGTTTACCAATATTGAAGCTGCGCAGTGGAAAGATATTTGTATAGTTGAGGGGAGATAGAATGTCAATGACTTGGATACCAGTTCCATAAATTCGCTCCATTTGAACTCCTATTGAAGTTACATAATAGCATCTTGCGCAAGCCTTAATTGAATCTACATCAAGTTTTCTACCAGAGGTGTGATGTCACAAACTATTTTCTCTCCCCCAGATATATTTCATTATCTCTTTTGCTAAAATACAAGAATTATCTATTCAATTGGTTCCAAAGTGGTCCCCTTTTTGATGGTGGCCCACCCGATTAATCTCCAATGCTTATCAATACGTCTTGACAATGCAATCTTCTCATCAACCTCTGTACAAGCAGGAGAAGTTAATTGTAAACGTGCCATATCAGCCTTGACAGCAAGTACACGTGCTCCTGTTGCAGTTGAACCAATATTGACCATCAACACTTCGTTCACTTCTAACTTACGGACTTTGGCACCTTGCTTTTGGCCATCAGTCTTAACACCAAGCAATCTTCTCAAAAGGAAGTAATTGATTTCGATGTCAGTATAAATCAGTGGTAATTGTCCCTTGGCACCAACCACTTGCCCTACCAATCTATCAGCACGGCATAATGTAGGATCTACCTTGGTACCCACACCAATTAAACCACCTGGCACGGCAAATTTCAAATCGTTATGTTCAGCGAAGAGCGAAACAATGTGCGAGAAAATAGGCTTACATTGAATCTTACCATTATCATCCTTGGTTACAATACCAGGTCTAATTTCAATTTCATCGTTGATCTTGAAAACACCGTTCAAGATAGAACCACCGGCAACACCTCCCTTCAAGTCGTCGATTTCAGCACCGGGTTTGTTCACATCAAAAGATCTGATAACGATCAAACGTGGCAGGGCGGAAAAGTCTCTGATAGGAACAGGAATGTAATTTACAATGAATTGATTCACGGAATCAATGTTATATTTCAATTGAGCTGAGATTGGGACAATTGGTGCACCATCAGCAATAGTACCTCTAATGAAAGTAAGAATTGACTTTTGATGTTCCAATGCAGATTCTTCTCTCATTAAATCAACCTTGTTTTGTAAGATAATAACATGCTTCAATTTCATGATTTCAATTGCAGCTAAATGTTCTGATGTTTGTGGTTGTGGACAACTTTCATTTCCAGCAATTAAAAGGAGAGCTGCGTCCATAACGGCAGCTCCAGACAACATAGTACTCATCAAGATATCGTGCCCTGGACAATCAACGAAAGAAACATGTCTCACTAAATTGTAACGTCCACCACATCCTTCAACACTACATCTAGGGTGTATTTCTTTATCGGATTTAAAGGACTTGTAACAAGCTGGTTCTTCACAGCTTTCATTGTCACATCTGTAAATCTTAGCATTTGCATATCCTAACTTAATGGTAATATTTCTTTCTAATTCATCCTTGAAACGGACGGTTTGGACACCGGAAATTGCACGTACAACGGTAGATTTACCGTGGGCAACATGACCAATGGTACCAATATTTATGGTAGCTTGTCTATTAATAATCTCAGCAGATAATGGAGTCAATGAAGCAAAATCTGGTTTGTCGGATTGTTCTGGTAACCCACCACCTTCTTCGAATTCACGTTGGGCAGCCTCCTCATCGAATTCATCGTCTAAGTCGGCGAATGCAACGCTTTTCTTCTCTTTGGTTTCATCGTCAGCCGTAGCTTCAGTAGGTTCTCCATCGCTTTCTAAGTCATGCTCGTAAACAAAGTTTTCTTCTACAGCATCTTCAACACTGCCGCCGATCACGATGTCCGGGGTAGCGTTCTCAATATCGTCGTAGTACGCTTGGGACATTCTGGCTACTGGTGGGTGGTTGTTTCACTTCTTTTGATGTGTTGCTTAAAAATTTTTCATACTCATAAGAGTCGTGTGTGCGGACAAAAATCGTGTAAAATTTTTTTGCAGTCTCTATCTGGTAGTGCGTCTTATACGGTGGACAAGATTTGCTGCAAAAAGTGGCTATGTCTGATATTACCAGAGTGCTAAAGCTGGTCTATTGGGAATTGATGGCATTGCTGATAATTGAGATCGAATACTTTATTTTGGTGAATTTAGGAGTGATTTTGTATCTTGTGTAGTTGAGTATGACGATTGGGATAGGTGGGATAAATGGCTGCAAATTCATCCCAAATCGTTACTTATTTACTCATTCTCTTTATCTTGTACTTTGAGTTAATATACCTGAAGGATGTATGTAGCTTCAAAACGACAGATAGTCACCGTCAAGGTGTAACAACTATCTTTGGTTTTTACTCTGGAGCAAGCGAGCATGATACAATGGTTGGTTATCAACTATTGATATAGAATTATTATTGTCTAATTTCAGAAAAAATAATGGAAGCTGCAAATTTTTTTAATTGTAAATCACCTTGTGACTAGGAAGCTCTTAGCTTCAATTGTGTGTAGATACTATATCCCATCATAGTAGAAAATCTAACCCCAAGTTGTATTTCATTGAACCTTTAGATCGTACCATTCCTAAAATAGTTTCCTATGAGATCCCTACAACTTATGCCAATGAACTTATTTAATTGCCATGGAATGCACATCTGAATTATCTACTCTTCTATGAACAATGATGTTTCAAAAATCAAGGACGTTCATCATGAAGGATTGGTATTGAGGTGCCAACCCGAAGCATGCCATATTTCTGTTTATGTTGTACGGTTAGCACATTTGCATGCTCTCAAAAGCTATGGTAAAATTTGATTCTTCCAGATCTGAAGCAAGGGTATATTTACCATTTGATTAAATATAAACTTTCTTTGTGAAAGGTGATCACAATGAAACGAACTACTTAACATTTTGATCTTACGGAAGACATTACCATAAATTCGTCGTTCATGTCAGTGCATAGCATGTAAGGACGTGCATAAACTTATGTATAGTTCCAATACCCAAAATTTTTTAAAATGTGCTCGTTGCCAAACAAAATGAACTTATATTGGCAATACAACTGGTGCAATTACAATTACTTAAATCCTAAATACTTCCAGCGTTGTATTTCATTTCTCATGCGCACTTGCCTCTAATATGTAATTGAATTGCACCCCAATATTTTTCGCTTAACTATTGCAGCAATTCGCTAGGAAATAGTGGGGCTGAAAGGCAAGCTTGATGCTGTATGGAAGTAAGCTTTGTATTCCTCTCCTTTACCGGGTAGGTGTTTTCATGAATCGGAAGATTTCACTTATATTTGCTGCTGTATTCTAAGTTAGCAATGACCTACTTGTGCTATACACAACTATACAATGACTTCCATCTCCAGTCTGATTAAAATCTACTCTCAGAAGCTTGTATAATTCATTATGGGCTGAAAGAGTGTACTGTCTCTACTCTTTTATTAGATTATAAGCGAAGTTATAATAGCAAAGCACGTATATATAAAAGCAGTTCTAGGTAGCTGTTTTCAATATGGCGTTAGCAAATGAGATCTCATTCTCGATAAGACCAAACACAGTACATGCATTTATTATTCAGACCTGCCCTAGATATTCTGCTGAATAGAATACCCAATACGCAAGAAAGAAATGTATTGTCATGTCTCTCAATCCATCAAGAGCTTTAAAGTAGCTTCACAGCATGTTGACATGCAAGTAGTTCAAAATCATTAGATCAAAGGTTTCGGCCAGTATACCCCATAGGTTACTAAATTAATATAGGTTGACTCGGTTGAAGATTTGACATACTATCAGAAGAATTTTATACCCAATTGGCTAGTAAACAACAACAATCAAATTTCAAACTTGTACGAGTTGTCTGTGCACAAGTACAGCTTTGAAGTATTGTCCTTTGTATAGTGAGAATACGACAAGAATAATAACTCTAGTCAATAAATAATTCAACTCCTAACGGGAACGTGTCAAGTTATTCAACTGTACCATGAACTAAGCCAGCCTAATAAATTTAGACAATGAACTGGTCCCATCACTGAATTATCTATTGCCAGGAAATACATTCGAAAAAATTAGGCTGCAAAAAAAGGTGTCTCAAATTCTACATTGCATAATATAAGCATATTATAATTAGCTATTTACCATATAGTTGATCTAATAAGGGAGAAAATCATTTCATCAGAGGATAAATAACTAATTAGAATACTTGAGTTACAAGTAGTAGAAATTAAACGATAACGCAGACATGCAGAAGATTATAATCGCCAATAAATTGGTGATTATGGTAATCCTTCTTAGCTTCCTTTGATTTATCAGTAGGTGTTTGTTCTTGAGCAGCCATTGTAATTGTGGTAATTGTAGTAATTTTTGGTGGTAAATATATTGAGGAGCACATACGGAGGAAATTATGCTAATTTATATGTGGATAATACGTGAACTGGTTAACTTTGTTGCTGCAGGCTTTGAAGTTTCAGGGTACTATCGTTCTGCCTAATTCAGCACTCCCAATGAATTCATATATACATAAATTTAGTACTGAAGATGCTTAAAGGCGGTTTCTCGCCTCAAAATACTAGAGCATATAAATCTTCGAGGCATGTTTGAAGACAAACGGCATCACTAGATGTTGCCAATAATTTCAAAGTTAGGCTGTTTTGGTTGGTGCAATGAAAATTTCTGCGACACTATACTTTGCGCCTACCATCTGGGGAACTCGCGTGGGAGATTAATATTCTATTTGATGATTTTGGTTTTGAAAGTAGCGGAAAGGTATCGAGAATGTGTTATCACAGTTATAGGATACTTCTTGCTTCTGTGGTTATGCGGAGAACCCCCAACTTCCAAAGCCTTGAACTCAGAAAGCCTCCAATACAAAATCGAATATTCCGTCCAGTAAAGCATCGTTTTAAAGGTAACAGGTTTGGCCAGAGCACATAGAGATTAGATTTTATTGCTACATCATACCCAGCACTCTTTATGTACTTTTCAAGAACGTAGTTGCAAATTAATACATTAAATTAAATATATACATACAGGGCCCTATGTAACCAATAACAACTTTATTAGATGCATGGCCACTGTACATCCATAAAGTTTGGAGTTTTCATTAAGTCAGCAGAGCTGAATCATTCTATTCTTATTTTTGTATGACATTTCAACTAGTACAGGGTGTGGAACCCAAAGTCATTCATCACAGAGTCCAAGTCCTTCCAAAGCAAGTCATTGTTCATATCAAAGTCGGAAATCTCCAAGTTCTCCAGTCCCATTGGGGACTCTTCATTTTTGCGGCGAACATTTTGTAGAGGGGAGTGAACGTATGGAAATTGTGCTCCAGGTACCGTGGATTGCTGAAGAGGTGGGACTTGTTGGGCTTGTTGAGTTTGTAGAATTTGCAGGGATTGCTGAGTTGTTTGGGGTTGGTTTTGCTTATTTTGCTTATTTTGTTGATTTTGTAGATGTTGATATTGGATGTTCAGTTGGTTCAATTGATTATGAACTTGCTGTTGATGAAGTTGCTGAAAGTGAGTTGGAAGCACTAACAGTGGTGATACTTGTGGACTCGCAGTAGGCGTCACAACATTAGACAGATCGCTAACACTATTCACCACTTTAAAGATCGAACTTCTCTTAGCACCAACTGCAATAGGCTGTGGATCCAAAGGAATAGTCCGAATAATTTTGCGAGCCTTTGATTCAGCGTCAACGGTGTTGGAAAGTGAACGAGGTCTTCTGGAAGAATTACTACCAGGAGTGCTCTTGCTTGTTGGCTGTTCCTCTTCAGAAACAGCAGCATCATCTTCGTCTTCAAACTCTTCTTCAAGGTTGTTGTCCAAATCAGCTTTGACATCTGTTCTACTGTTCAATTTCAACATACCTACTTGGTCACGAAGCAAGTGCATACAATCAAAGAAAACCAGCGCAGACATACGAGTACGTACACTAATACTGAGCAGGGTCAATTTCTTATGATCTAGTGTAAGGAATAATTGCCACATATTACGCATTATTCCACTTGAACGATGAGCGATATCATGCTTCAAAATCAGTGCTCTTGCTGCTAATGAGATTGCAGCAGAATAAGTTTGTTTACCAGAGCCCAAATCAATTACACGTTTCATGGGAGAGTGGTAAAGCTTACCGATGATGCATGCTGCTTGCCAAATATTGAGAATGTATACACTTGGTAAGTACCGGACAAATTTCTTATCGCGGGCTTGGAAGGCACTCGTATGGTTTATCAAGGTTATTGCAGCATTGTATAGCTTTATGAGTCCCCTTTGGAGTTCAAATTGTGCCATGCGTGACAGGTCCATGAAATAATACGTGAGGAGGTGTACACGAGAGCAATAAAGCTGAAACCGTCTAAATCCATCACCCAGAGGTAATTCGTTGCTCATTCGTACCTCAAGCCCGTCTAATCTGCTTAGAAGAACTTTTAAAAGAGGTAGTCTTTCAGTTGGGTCAACTAATCCATATGGGTCCATTGGATTAGTATTAAGCGTTTTAGCAGCCTGGTCTTCAAAATGAGCAATTTCCATCATGAATTGAACGGGTTTCAGAAGTTCCATACCTTGCTCTGATGGCCTTGCAATAGAAGTCCATACAGAAGTGTCAAATTGAACAAAAGCTGGGAGCCCGAACAGGGTCGAAATGGTTTGGGATGCAATGTTGCACATAATCCAGGTCTTAGAGTTTTCCTGTGCCATTGCAAGTTGTTGAGGGGTCTTCTGACCCCCGCTTGGAGGCAGATGCAATCCGATACGAATTGCTTGCAAAACTGCAACACCAACAGTTGAGTATGAAGAATCAGCACTTAAAGAAGAGGTAATGGGAGGCCAATATGAGTAAATAAGGAAAGCTTGAACTGCATAAACTGAAAGAACATTCAAGATAGGTTCATCTTCTTCCGTTGGGTTGTACCTGGATATTGGCGAAATCATAATTTCGGCGAGAACTCCTTTAACTAGAGGTGACATCTGGATGAGTAACAGCTTATCTTCATGGAAACGACGAAGGGACACAAACATTATTACCCAAAATAATGCAGGGCACAATTTATAAATTCGCTCCGGCCCTTTAGCTACGTCTACCACTGGCAAGATTGGATGATAGTACTCGACATACTCAATGAAGAGTGCTTTAATAGTCTCCTGACTGAGTGTGATCGTGCTTAAAGATTTCTCATCACACACAAGTGCATAATCAGGAACAATTACCTTGGATTCATCAGCCGAAGGATGATCAAGTGGACGATATATGGATGGTGTGTTTGGTATACTCTCCGAAGAGTATCTAGTAGGGGAATTATCTTGGGCAGTTATTATCGGAATGTGGGATTGGCCTGGGATATTTTGTGAAGGTAGGTTTGGCATAGGCATTGGAGTACTTAGATTTTGAGAATTTTGGATGTTATTGAATTGGTTATTATTTTGATTTTGAAAGCTTTGGAAGTTGTGATTCTGTATGTTATCAAAGGAATCGCCTCGAGGGGTATTATTCTGATAGTTCTGTGAAATCTGACCTTGAGTGCTTTGACTTTGAGAGTTCAGTGCAATTGGAAATTGAGTTTGAAAGTTTGGAGTGCCATGGTTTTGAAATTTATCAACCGAATACATGTTTTGGTTGAGCTTTGGAGTACTAGAAGTAGTAGAATCTCTTGTAAAGTTGAAATTGGAAATAGAATGAGGAATGCCAGGCGAATGATTCACGTCCGCACCACTATTAGGAGTTCCTTCACTGCTTCCTTTACCCGCATCAGCTGGTGAGCCCAAAGACGGAACCTTGCTTAGCAATTCAGCTGCTTGGGCCGCTGTTAAGGTCTTTTTCAACTCAGAGAACTCCTTCTCGATTTGTGCAATTCGGGCTCTTTTGTAAGTACGCTTGTAATCCAGTTTAAGATCACAATTTAGTCCCTTTTTTAGACAACGAGTGCAAGGCTCTGGATGCCTCTCATGAGCATCACACCTGGATTTCTGCTGACGGCACTCAACGCATGCCATCCGTTTCGGTTTCCCTCCTCGTCCACCGGAACCAGAGGAGCCATGCTCGGCATCTCCATCATGATCATTCTCACGGTCTTTTAGTTGTTTGCTAAGCAGCTGTAGCTCATGGGACATGTTTGCAATGTGAGCGAGACTATCTAGGGGACTATGGCTTGAGGTGGTGTGGGAAGAGAGTACATTGTTATTGTTTGCCGTAGTGGTTGCACTTTTGCTTACTCCGTTAGATGATTCTGAAGGAGTTGAATTTTCGCCGTTAGACGACTTTCCTGATTCAATAGTAGCTGTTGCAATCACTGGTCGTTCTTCCTTCAGGTTTACTCTGATTAAAGTTTCCATACTGCTCTTCTACAGCCGTTGCTCATCTGTTTGGTAAATGTAAAAATACTTGTGAATGAAATATTTTGTAGCGAGAGATTTGAGAATTCACTGAGAAAGTGGTGTGAAGCAGAAACTTCGGGAGCTTTAGCGCGAGACTTGTGATAATGAACAGGAGTAGGCATCTTTGCAATGCCCCTTCAAAGATACAGAGGAAGTTTGCATATTCATTTACTAATGTAAAAGAGGTGTAATGAGCACATTGGAGCCTTTAAAAACAACAAGTCGTTTTTGAGAGGGTTTCATGAGTTAAACTGTTGTGTGGCTCTTTGATTTTAGCGAGGAAATTTAGTGACAAGAATAGTGACAAAAATAGCGACAAAAATAGCGACAAGATATAAACATAGTGGTGGTGGACTTAGAAGACCTTTAGCATAAACGCTGCTCAGCCACATGTTCCTATGCTGAAAATTCAATACGATTGTACTTCTTGGAATTGATTCAATGATCAGCGAGATTGAGGCACACATTGCTTTCATTACAGGTCAATGGGTGCAAAATGGCCCATCCAAGATTATAGCTCTTTCTTACTGTTAAACATGAAATTAAAAGGCCTTTATGTTTTAGATTATAGATTTACTTCCCGAGTGCTGATGGGTATTGAGACCTTTGAGTAAGTTGTTTTGTGTTTTGCATTGGTCCTTGCTTGAAAAGAGGCTTCTTTACATGTAAAGCAACTCTGCTGCATGATAACAGACCAAAATCGATCAACCCCAACACCACATTCCATTACGAACCCAGTGTACGTCATTTCCCCTATAGGTATTGGAATTGAACAACCTCAACATTGGTAAAACATTCGGTAACGGCGCATTGATATCATTAACATAAGCAACTCTAGGGTCCAAATTTTTTAATGCTCTTTCAGCTCCAGCAGGTAAATCACTCTTTGATACAAACACCGCATTAATTGTTGGGTGTCTTTGGCGAGTGATGAAAGAAACGGCATTATAAAGGCTTTCAAAACACTCAGAAACTGAATCAACACATGGGACCTCAATTTTATTTTCATTAATGATGTCTATGGCTTTTGGCGTAAGCTCGGCCAACTCCATAATATAAACACTTTGCAGCATGATTGAATTCCAGAGGCAAACATAGTAAGCACCCAGTGATCTTACAACTGCACCTTGGGTCTTGAAGTATTTGGAAAATTCAGTTGGCCTGGAACAGGCGAGATCCTGTTCCACCTCAACATGAGGATGAAGTATCAGCATTCCAGGAGTAATTGCAAAACAGGCTTTTTCACCAATCATTTCGGCCTCGATGTTCGATCTTTTTGACGCAAGAGCCTCAGCAATAATAGTTTGGGAAGCAACCAGGTCAGCAGTTAGCCAGTGTACACTATTTTGGGACGATTCCAAATCAGAAGGGAATGTGTAGAACTCTAGCGGAACCAGTTTAAAGCCAACGCGATTATAGAACTCACCAATTGCAGAATGTAAGATGAAATAGTACTTCTTTGCAAGGTTAGCATCGCTGATACCTGGGTTTTGCTTTCTTATCAAGTTTTCTGTTTCATTAAGGGCATACTTGAGCAACTGCACAGCAAGGCCCATTTTGCGATACTCCTTGTGTGTGAAAACGTATGATATTTGCAAACCATGAGCTTCTTTGACCTCCTCATTTGGAGGACTAGCAATTGCAGGGTAATCTAAGAAAACAACACTTGCAGCCAAGATGCCACTTGGACTTCTTATGTAAAACCCTTGAGTATAAATACTCTTGTATTTAAGTTGCTTCTTACAATGAGTAACACCAAACTGTTCTGCGGAAATAGGGCCACTCCATTCACTACCAGATAATCGATAGAGTTCTTCAAGATCAGGGCCTTGGCAGGCAGAATGGAAGGTATATTTGGACATCGATTTAGATTACTTGTTGAATTAACAGCTGGACTGGGTTCTCAGTTACGTCCGTCTTTTAAGTGTCTCTTCTAGCTAGCACTTCCACCCTTTTATACTTCTGAATTAAGTTTGATGATGTTGATTGAAATCCACGTTCAGTAGTTACGATTTTGAACAATTTTTTTTAAGCTTTCCTGCAACTTTGATAGCGGATATTTTGCGGATCGACCACGGTACGAGGTTCAATAAAACGGATTAATATTTACAATATGGTGACAAGAGCTGAATTGTTGGAGATAAGGAGTATCGACTGCATCATGGTGTACGAACTGAATTGGCTTCGTGGAATAAAGTGTCAGTTGTGTCATATCAAGTAGTCTTGGACTAGCTTGGTCAAAAGGTTGTCAACTGGGAAGAAGCCTTCTCATACTGAGGAGACCATGCTTATATTGAGTGGGATCTGTTTACAGCCAAAGATTTCATTAGGGCCGAAGAATAGACTCAAATAAGAGTTGGAGCTTCTTACGGACGGCGGCTCGCATTGAAAGGGGCTTTATAGTGGTGTGAGAGTGATACTAGACGAGCTGCAATTGAATGCTTTCTTTGTGTAGTTACATCAAGTAGTGGTATTTAAAATCAAGCAACGTGTAGTGAGCTGGCCAATTTGAAGAAATAAGAGAAAGTAAACTTAAAGTGGATATGAAGTACAGTATTCATGATCTTTTCTAAATGCAACGATAGCATGGGCATACCCCAGTGGTAGTGCCTAAAATTGACATGCAATTACAGACTAAGTGTCAATGTACTTGATATAATTATGCACTGGCTACAAGCAAGCAACGCAGAAGCACCTTCATTGCACCTTCATTGCACCTATCTTCTGGTTAACCCCGAGCTGAAATCATCATTTCATCACACTGGATTTATATTTAATGCTAGACTATATCTTGTCCGAATAACGCCTAGCTGAGGTGAGAATTCATCGATCCAGGTGATCATACGGGCACTAACAACCTTCCTTTGATGGAGCTTTCGCCTCCCGTGTATCAAAACTGCAACTTATCTATATGTTGCATCTCACTTAATGCACTCCGGACGGATCCACCGTCACCTTTTCAATCTCTAACGACTCCACCTAGTTCAATTTGGATGCAAGTTCATCCAGATCGCCCTAAAAAATATCGAGGAATGGCACATTGTTTGACATAAAAAGCCGTTGAGATGTACTATGTATGCAGTATACTGTAACGTTACTAATAATGCAATTGGGTTCAGAGGGAGACAGCATCTCTTTGCAGCGAACAGGATTCGCTCAGACTGTGACCATGAGCCTGAAAAGGAGCCTTCCTTGAGTCCGACGGGCTTCTTTAGACTAAATATGGTTGGTGGTAGGCGCTCTAGCTCTTTGGGAGTTGTTAGCGTGCAAGTCTAATCCCATGGATAATACCATTAGGTGGACCAGAAGAACAATCTTGTTATTGGGGATTTGGCGACAATTGGCTAGATATTGACTGTGATGGACAACAAAGTAGCTCCCAATTAGACCCTAGACTGTGGCCATGAGTGGTTCTCAAGAGAGCCAACAAGAAATTTTTAGGCTCATCTCGAACACCGTATGATGAGCCAAGAGATCAAAAAGAAATGTGGTTCCAAACAGTGTGAACAATACACTAGAGAGTGCTGTAGCAAAATGTATGCTCATAGAGTTAAACTCATAAACTAATATAATAAATTCAATAAAGGCTATAAACCTAAAATATAATAATTGTTTAAGCCAACACTATTATTCTCGGTCGTCAGTTGACGTCATTCGTTTGCTAGCAGTTTTAATCCTTTCAGTAGGTTTCTTCTATTTGGTTGCCTAGTAATATGATCTTTTTTTGCAACCATCTATTTGAACTTTCGAGCTCCCTTTCAACAAGTGGAGAGGATACTCAAGTGAAAACATGTAGGCTTGGGAACTTGCAAGATATACTCCGCAAAACCCAATGCGCCCGTTGCGCCCGTAAATACCACGCTATACCCCCAGACCATCTATGAGTGAACACCTCGCAAGAGCACCATCATGCGATACAAACAATACGAAGCAAGTCCCCACAATAGAACCAACCAGTTCACAAGCTGCACGAATGCAAATCAACCACGACAATTCTCCCCAGTAATAAAGTATTAGAGTCGAGTACTCGCAAGTACACTACAGCAACGCCCCAGTTAGCACTACCATCCCTCCGTCCCTCCGCATCGCTACCATCTCTCCGCATCGCTCCCATCTCTCCGCATCGCTCCCATCTCTCCGCATCGCTCCCATCTGCACGGCTTTTCTACGTCTTCTGTTCCCCTACTTTCCTTTAACGGGTTGGACGCACCACAATCGCATAGAGCCAATAGTTGGACTCAAAACACCGGACTTGCCTTCTAGATCGTGCTACCAGGCAGGATGGTTACGTGCGCAAGTGGTTCATCTCTACCCAAACTTCAGTATTGAATGCATTGACGTAAGGCCTTTTGACATAATTCTGCGACTGCCCGAAGTGAAAAATTGACATCACGAGGCTAGGCTCGCTGGGTCTTTCCATTGCTTTGCGGTTATGATGAGACCACCAGAGATGCTACTGGGTATAGGAAAAGAAATAACCAGTTATGGTCATCGAATCAGTGCAGGAATACGGTATACCTAGGCATAATATAAATACCTTGGAATATTCTCAATATCCGGATGGTGCAAGGCATTAGTTCAAACAGACACCTCAAAGGTTTAAACATTGATCTTTAATAATGCTGTCTAAAAATAGCGATGATGATTCGGTCTATGAACCAAAGGAAACAACTTCTTCAACGACTTCCGACATAACCTCCCCTTCATGTTGGAAAAATTTCAAAGATTCCTTCAAGAGACCTGAAGAAGACTTAGAAACAGGTCCTATTGAACCACAGCTAAAACAAACCTTGAAGAAAAGACAGATACAAATGATTGCTCTCGGAGGGTGCGTGGGTTCTGGTCTTCTAGTTGCATCTGGTATAGCATTGAGCAATGGGCCTGGGGCCGTTTTGGTTGCTTGGGCAATTGTCTCGTCATTCTTGTATTGTACAATGCAGAGTTTAGCTGAATTGTCTTCCGTATATCCTGTCTCAGGGTCCTTTGCCACATATGCCACCAAGTTCATTGATCCAAGTTGGGGGTTTGCAATGGGTTGGAACTATGCCATGTTCTGGGTAGTCGTTTTACCATTGGAATTGGTAGCTCTGGCCCTCACGATCAACTTCTGGGGGCTGAATATCAGTTCTGCTGCATGGGTCGCCATATTTTATGTGTTGATCATTGGGTTGAACTTATGGGGTAACAAAGGATTTGGTGAAACCGAGTTTGTTGCTTCACTCATCAAATTAGCAGGAATTATTGGCTTCAATATATTGGCAATTGTCTTGATTTGTGGTGGCGGTGATCAAGGTTTTATTGGAGGAAAATACTGGATCAACCCAGGCTCCTTTACCACTGGTTTCAAGGGATTTGTATCCGTCTTGATCACTGCTGCATACTCCCTCGCTGGTACTGAATTGGTAGGGCTCACTGCAACAGAATCAATGGGAAACCCAAGAATTGTACTCCCAAAAGCAATCAAACAGGTGTTCTGGAGAATCGTTATCTTCTACATGTTGTCTTTAACATTGGTAGGATTCTTAGTGCCGGCCACCTCGGAAGATTTATTCACTACCACTTCATCTGCATCTGCATCTCCTTTCGTGATTGCGATTAGACAAGGGGGAATTAAGGTATTACCTTCTATCTTCAACGTTATCATTCTTGTTGCTCTTTTATCTATTGGTAACTCAGCTGTCTTTGGATTTTCCCGTACAATGTTAGGATTAGCCCAACAAGGATTAGCACCTAAAATTTTTAACTACATTGATCGTAGTGGGAGACCGTTAGTTGGAATTGCTACTTGTGCCATTGTCGGGTTACTCAGTTTTGTACTGGCTTCAAACAAGGAAGCAGACGTATTTGCATGGTTGATGGCTCTCTCGGCATTGTCCACTTTATTCACTTGGGGCTCCATCAATGCTGCATTTATCCAATTCCGTCGTGCTTTAAAGGCTCAAGGAAAAACTACAGCAGAATTGCCTTATATTTCAAACACCGGGGTGATAGGAGCCTGGTACGGCATGGTGATGAATATTGTAGTCTTGGGCCTCCAATTCTGGATCTCTTTGTTCCCAATAGGAAAAAAACCAAATGCAGAGGTATTCTTCCAAAACTACCTTGGGTTCGTTATCTTCTTTGCATTCTATATCGGCCACAAGATCTACTCCAGAAGCTGGAAATTGTTAGTTGATGTGAAGGAAATCGATGTCGATGCCGGAAAATCATCTTTGGATGTACAAGCATTACAGGAGGAGATTATTTTGGAGAAGGAGCTCGCAAGATCTCAACCATTATGGAAGAGAACATACAGTTTCTGGTGTTAGGAAGCTACCTTGAGTAGCAATAGGTTAAAATAAAGTTGCAAAGGATAGAGCAACAGTTAATAGAAAAAAATAGATTAATACTCCCATATGGAGTAATGAATGCATTTTATTTGCTGAGCACCAGATTCTAAGCTAATATGTGGCTTTCAATCAAGTAGAGTGTATGGTGGTACTTCCCACAAGATTAAGCATTGTTCATCAGTTCAGACTTGAAGCAATAGGCATAATATTTTTGCAGCCAGAAAAAGAAAAGGAAACACATGGTTCTGGATGCATGTATACCCCACCACACATATTTAAGCCACATTCAAGAAGGAAGGATATAGAAAGTAAATCACTTCGGTGTGTTGGTTTATTAGTATGGGAACAATCGTGTTTTGCTCTGGAGAGTAACTCGTTAACGAGTTGCGTGGAGAATTTGGTGGTGAGAGATGTTAAGAGGTATATACATGCGATAAAATGAGTTCTAATACATCCCCTGCTGCGAGCGAATTGACAACAGGTACTCCAAAGGCACTATACTAGTGCCTTTTGCCTTGAAGTCCTAGAAGTCAAATGTCATATTCAACTCGTATTATCATCTTTGTGCCAATATTATATTACAGTGTGACATACGTCCAATGAAAATAAATTTCATCCAGAATACCCCCTAACAGTTTATCTTTGCTAATTGTTCCTCAATTCAGCTTTCACTTATATTTAGTAGGTTTTGCAGGCAATATTTGAGATAATCATATAGTGATTAGTCAAGATTAGTGGAAGGAAGATATCCAAGGTAAACTTCTTTGTTGCAAATCTGCCATAAGCCGGTGCTACTTCAATTAGAGGTTAGTTTCAGCTCGAAGTAGTTATGAGGTGATTAGGAATTTGAAGCCATTATCTAAAAGATAATTAAATACAGTAAAAAGCCAAGATAAGGGAACTCTGATTATGAATACCTATACCAACAATATCCACGAAACAGTATGATACAATCGACAAACAACAAACAATCGTTCTGAAGATATTCGTTGGTGAACACTTCGTACCTACTGTCCATATTCTGGCACTCGACTAGATTTACGTGCACAAACTCGATTCTCATTGGCATCAAATTCTTGACTACGCCAAAACCTATTTCCCACTTCCAAGACACCAAATGCACCTTATCCAATCGTTTTATAGGGCCAGTACCGATGTGTATATACTTTGGGCATCTGTTTTCTTCCGTTTGTGCAGTTATGGTCTCACCAATCAGATTTTAACTCTCCATTTGGAGCTCCTAGGCTCAACTCAAACTCAGATTGGGATTTTCATGACTTTGACCTTGGTAGGAGATACAGTCATCTCATACTTCTTGACCTGGAACGCTGAGAAGCTAGGCCGAAGAACGGTCATGCGTCTTGGTGCGGTCATGATGTTGATCTCAGGGTTGATCTTTGCTACCAGTAGCAACTATTGGGTACTTTTGGCAGCTGCTACTATTGGAGTAATTTCTCCATCTGGTGATGAGGCAGGCCCTTTCAAGTCAGTTGAGGAAGCTTGCATTGCCCATTTAACCTTACATATTGACAGACCTGAGATATTTGCTTATTATGGGCTCTTCACTACTTTTGGTGGTGCTATTGGGTCGTTGGTTGCTGGTTATTTGGTTGATTATTTAAACTTACAGCTTGGATGGACAATGTTGCAATGTTATCGTACAGCTTTTGTTGTGTATTCATGCATTGCAGCTGCAAAGCTTTTATTAATGTTGTGTCTTTCTAAAGAATGTGAATTACAGCCAGCAGAAGAATTAGAACCGGAGGAAGAGCTCTTGATAGGTGTCAAGGGCCTGCTTTCCCCAACAGCAAGAAGATATTTACTGCGTTTGCTTGTAGTATTCATGTTGGATTCTTTGGGTTATGGATTCATGCCTGCTGGTTGGATTGTTTACTACGTGAAGAAGACATTTGGCGTATCAGCCACCGCTCTTGGGACGCTCTTCTTTGCAAACAATGCTGTCAACGCAGTCTCTCTGATTCCTTCAGCGATATTGGCTAGAAGCTTGGGACCTGTAAAAGCAATATTGTCAACACAAGTACCATCTGCATTATTTATTGCTCTTATACCAATGTTGAATAGCTTTCCTGGTGTTGCTTGTGCATTGTTCTTATATTACACAACAGGTTCAATGGATGTGATCCCACGCCAGTTATTGTTAACTTCGCTCATTCCAGGGAACGAGTTAACCAAAGTGATGGGTGTTGTTAACACTGGAAAGATATTTGCAAGGTGCATAGGACCAATCTTTACTGGGAAGTTGGCGTTTCATGGAAGGCTCCGCATAGCATTCATGATAAATGCGTTTTGCGTTTTGATGGCTGACCTTGTTTTGGCAACTAACTTCTTGCATTTAGATCGGGTGATGGTGCATTGACTAAGGGTTTTAGATTTCATGGTAGGTATTATAGATATGGGGTTGTCCCCCTGGACATAGACCGGACAAGTAGAGGAGTTGCTAGCAGATATTACCATTAGAACAAGATTATAGATTTCATTCATTATTTACAGACCGAACAAGTGATGTTGCCTTGAAATATATTTATTCAGGACCGGTTCTGGCTTCTATTTATACATATAAAATTTACGACCCCATTGACATTGCAATGTGCGTAGTAGAAGAAGAAGAAGAAGAAGAAGAAGAAGAAGAAGAAGAAGAAGAAGAAGAAGAA
>JAJMSH010000052.1:0-100736 GCA_030558315.1 Kodamaea suecica
CTCTTAAACAACTTTTGTTAGCGCGCGCCCCTTGGGCACACCTCGTGTAAGTATTTTGTTAGCGCGCGCCCCTTGGGCACACCTCGTGTAAGTATTTCCATATCTTTGGTCAACAAATTGGATGTTCTTGGTGTGATTACTTTAATCTCACACTAAAAATACAGATGATCCGTTCATATTACATTATTTCATCTTCCTAGACATCTACCTCGAATCTTTAAATCATTTCTTTCTTTTATTATGATATCTATACGTATAAACATGGCTCAATAGCCAAAATCAATAGAACCGGCATCACCATGAAAACATTCTATTGTACAAGGTTGTGTGTGAATTAGTGGAAATGAACTACAAGTCGGCCCTAGTGAACTTTCTCATATCATTTGGTTCAGCACTTGTCAACACTTTGTTTCCAGAGTATGGTTCGCAAGTGACTCTTCCACTGACTGGACCAATCTTTGGTTCTTTACCAGCTTGTAATAATTTCAACATCTCGATGGTCTTTTCTGGAGTCAAATCTTCATGGAAATCATCGTTTACGGCCAACATAGGAGCATTAACACACGCACCCAAGCATTCGACTTCTTGTAAAGTAAACAACTTATCTGGTGTAGTTTGACCAGGCTTTATGTTTAAATGTTTTTGAACAGCATCCATGATTCCATCAGAACCACATAATTGACATGGTGTGGTGGTGCACACTTGCAAATTGTATTTACCCATTGGCTTTCTGTTGTACATAGTATAGAAAGTAGCCACTTCATACACTCTCATTGGAGGCATATCCAACAACTTGGCCACATAGTTCATCACCGAGATCGACGTGAATCCCAATTGACGTTGGCCCAAGTCCAAAAGTGGCATGCAAGCACCTTTCTTATATTGAGGTGGATACTTAGCTATGATTGCCTTGGCCATAGCTAAGTTTTCGGAGGAGAACACAAATGGTATGTTTTGGTTGTCCTCTGTGGTTTCTCTATGAACAGAGATAATTGACGAGAATCTCTTTCCAATGAGCTGCTGTGCTGGCCTGATGGCGGATATATTGAGTGAACGAAGCATCATTACTACTGTCGGTTTGTCTTGGGTTCCTGTTAAACTGTTACAAATTTTCAAGTTTTTTTTTTGTACTGAACTTTGAATAATAAAGATTTCGCCGTAGGTGATTGGCTGGGCTAAGTGCAGACGCAAACGAGACTTTTTGCATCCATTTGATATGGGTGAACGGTGTTTGTGTTGGTAGAGGCAAAGGCCTGTGAGGGCAGGAAGTATATTAATAGCATATAATTTAAGTGTCAAGCGGGGATGTGATCAGATAAAGAATGAAAGGAGGAAAGCGAGAACCATGTTGACCTTGGGGGAGAGGGTGGGTGGGGCAGCCTCTTCGTAGGTTGCCAAGGAGTAATGGATGGTGAAAGAGGTGGAAGTGGGAGAGTACGAGGGAGAGTTTGTGGAAGAAAGAGAGTTGGGTTCAACAGAAGACTCAGCGAGAGTGGAGCTGTAGGGAGGAGATGGGGCGGTCGGGGTAATTGTTGGTGGGTTTGGCGTAGTTGTTGATATAGTTGGTGCAGTTGGGGTGGTAGCTGGGGTCGTGGTAATGGCTGTTGATCCAGGTGTTGAAGTGATCAGTTCACTTGCAATTGGTTCAGTGGTGGGTTCAGTAGAGTAGGTAGATGGCGGTGTGGATGATGGAGTAGATAATGGGTTGTTTTCTGAAGAAGAAGCTTCATCGATAGCTGATTTGTAGCTGAGTGAAATCATGCCAGTGCCTAAAACTGAACTAGAGACTTTACTGTATTCAACATCTGCAGAAGAAACCGATGTAACTGTCCGCCGCTTTGAGGATGAAAATATTGCAATGGAAAGCTCAGTTGTGACAATAGATATTGTAGGCTGTTCCCTTGATGTTGATACTGCACTCGTTGCTCTATTAGTTGTTCTTGATTCTGATGACAAGACACCAGATAAAGTAGACGAAATACTTGAAAATTTTGTGGGCAAATCACTAGACAGTAATTTGGCTGGTATTGTCAATTCTGAATCGGAGGTCAGTGTGGTAGATGGGGTTATCGAAGAAGTACGTGAAATGTAAAAACTCGATCCCATATCGAAAGAGATCTCAGAGCTCAGTTTGGATGTCAGGTCGCTTGACAGCGTAGATGACAGCGCAGTTGGAAAGGAAGTCGAAATTGAATGAGTCAATGAAACAATTAAGAAAGCACTTGAACTAAAAGTCGAAGTAGGAGTCGAAGAGGTTATACTGTAGGAACAATCACAAGGTAATAGACTTGAAGGAACACTAGAGCTTTTGGAAGGATTCACATCGTATTGAGTTGCTTGTGTTGTGCTGAAGAAAGCAGAAGCAGGTTGCAAGCTGATAGATTCAACAGTAGTCGACTCAATATAACTTAGGGCACTAGAATTAGACTCCGCAGTTGTAGGCTCTGAAGCACTGGAGTCAACAGTACTATCCTCAGTAGTACTTGACTCAAAAGTGCTTGACTCAAAAGTACTTGACTCAATAGTTGTCGATTTAGGAGAGTCAGGTTTGGCAGAGCTAGACTCAACTGTAGTAGATTCTACAGAGCTAGACTCAGATGTAGCAGAATCAAGAGTTTTAGGGTCAAAATAGCTGCTTGGTGTGGTACTCGACCGGGCAGTTCTGAAATCACTAGTATTTGTATAACTCGAAGTAATAGAACTCAAAGCAGTAGAACTCGTTGGAATAGTGCTAAGTGGCACAGAACTCGAAGTAAGAGTACTCAGGGAAATCGAACTTATTGCAATGCTGCTTGCAGCTGGAGTAGTGCTTGGATCATATGCAGAATCAATGCTAGTGCTTGAAACAACAGAACTCGAGTCAAAGGTAGCACTGCTGTAGATACTCGATATCACAGTGCTAGTATTTTCCCAACAAGACGTGACAGCAACAGACGGTGTTTGACAAGCTAAAGTGACTTCAAGCTCCAGATCATAGAACTTGGTGTATATATCCAGGTAGTTGGGACCTTCAAGAGTTGGGACAGGGTAATAGTCTCCTTCAACTTCAAATATCTCCTCTGAGGAGCTAGTTGAGCCGTCAGAAAGCTCACCAAAGAGCATGATGTTCTCTTCCAAATCCCAAGCAATGTAGTTTCTTTCAAGTAAGCCATTGGGCAAAGTGCCAACGTATCCATAGTCCCTTGAAAAGGGAATTCCGAACAAGTTCAAAGTACCATAAGAAACACCATCAATATCAAATTCTTGGGTAGAAATATCGATTAGACTAAAGGAGACGATGATCCCAGTGATATCGACTTCGACCATCATCAGCTTCAATAGATCAATCGGGTACAATGGGAAATCATCGTCGTCATCATTAGTAAACGTCACTGATGAGTAAGGGGTATACCCCAAAGCAGCAAGAACATTCGAGTAAACCTCTGGAGTTGTTGCCCATACATTTGCACCAGTATCAATGATATAAGGAACTTTCTGCAGTTGAACAACTGAATTTCCAACTTTGATTGAATTAACGGTGATTCCTGGAGTCACATAGAACAGTCTTATTGTTGACTCAGTAACTTCATATAATATGGGTGTTTTCTGCAAAACGCCACTGAACTTGGAAGCATCGATACCACCAAAGATGATTGAGTTATCACCACCCTCTTGCCCATAAACAGCAAACATTTTGCGATCAATGATACCATCCGACTTCAAACGTGCTGGGAAGTTCCCGTAGTTAGTTCCGAATGCACTATTGGTCTCATAGCCTACACCAAAGATTCCATAGGGCAACTCCAGTTGGAATAAACCCCACTTCAAACTTGAAATGGAAGTTTTGGAGAAATGAATAGTGTCAGTGACAATGCTCTCGTTGGAGAAATCAATTGAACCATAACCAGAAATGACAACCTTACCAGTGTCATTGAACGACAGAGAGTCCAGTACTACAAAAATATCATCAAGAACCAAATCTGAAGATCCAGTATCTAAAACAATGGTTTGAATGACTTGAGCTGGAGTCCCCAAAGACAATCCTTGGATAAAATACAAGCTATCTTGGAAGTTAAGTTGCAAACGAATGTACCCATTAACAGTACAAACCATGAGGGTAGTAAAAAAGAATGCAATTGGTATCATTTTTGTTTGAGGAATAGGTAGTGGCAATTGCAGCTCTTGGGGCTCAACCGGATACTTATATAAGTGGTAAGAGTGTCAAACGGTGGTTATAGGTGTGCAAAACGGTTGCAAAATTTCGCAGCTATTCGTTTCGAGCCAATTTCCCTTTTGGGTGGCTGCAATGTCGAAACGTGGACGAGACATGAGACCAGAGAAAGACCAAGAGATTGCGGTTGAATGAAGCATAGGATAGTGCAAGCCACTGGCCCGAGTTACATTAGGAAAGTATTGAGTATGAAATTCGAGGGGAATACAAAGAGGTTGTGGAATTGAGTTGTGTTTCACATAGGAACACTAGTGATCTCATTTCTTGCAAGAAGGGTTTGCAGGTGCTGAGGCACTAAGTAGTGGGATGAGAGTGTTTACGTCCGATAATTAGAGGAATGAGCACGACCCACCTCAAGATAATTAGTTTGATTAAGAACCGCTTTAAAATGGCTGTGGCTTCTGGTGGGAGAAGTTGCAGCAAGGCTTGTGCTATGCATAGGTGGTAATATATTACGAGGTTGATCTAATGGAGTACACTGACACGGGATGAGTAGAGGGGACGATCAAATGGGATGCGTGGGTGGAAATCTTAAAGAGTGGGTATTATTATTTAGGGTTTTGTAAGACCTTGAAGACATATAATGCTGATATTGGGCACTATACTCTTCAAGTGAGAGTAAAATACACCGAGTGCACGAGAAGGCCTGTACTTCTGAGTAATGTTTCCTTAATTGCGTAACAGTAAGTTCTGGAATTATCTTTGATGGGGTGTAGCTTCAAAAGATCATCACATATCTGATATCATCCTTCAGCTCATCGTGGAACTGTTCTCCCACAGTCGATGTTCACTCTCATATTCGCTTCCAGCAGAAAAACCAACGAACAAGCACAATCTCCATCAGTAGTAAGAGCAATACAATCGCTCCAAGCAGACGAATTGGCACTCAAACATGACGTTTTCTAGACAGCGAACAAGAAACTTAGCTCCTGTCAGATTGAACAGCTTCAATGAAGCCGGAACAACAATTAGGTCTCTCAAGTCCTTCTCTCATCTCCGATGTCATACCCTCCATATAAAGTGTAAAAATCCTTGATTAAAAATCCAAAATGTCGCATAAAGTCTCCACCCCCAAAAGCGACTTTCAAGGTCATAATCAAAAAACCCACAATCAAATACTCCTTTGTCAAGCCCGTAGATCAAACGATCAAGAACATTCAATCTAGTTAATAATTATGCTGGACCCGAGTCGGAACGCGGATAGGGGAATACCAGGAGTAGCTGGAGGTGCTATCAATGAACGTGGGAGGAACAGCATCACTCGAAGAGGTGCATTTGAAACACCAAGATCCCCAACTAGATCTACTCGATTAGAACATCCCCCAAGAATAAGCGATGGTCCAACTCCAGTACAAAGTCCTGCATTATCTCCAAGGCGAAGGGGTATCAATAAAGCTATTTTCAGCGATCGATACATACCAAATAGAACCGGTATTGACCTTCAGGCAGCCTTCAGTTTGGCAAACCAAGACGTGATGCCCGATTTGCGTGCCCAACGTAACTCAGATAACGAAATCGAGATAAGGAAAGAGGAAGAGGCTAATAGAACCTTTTCAACGGTTTTAAAAGCTGAATTGTTTGGGGATAATGTTCCTATGGCGGTGGCGGCAACATCGCCCTTACACGATAACAGAATGAAACCAAGACCTAATAGTACTGGAAATATGCTTGGAAATCTTCGTGCCAACGATCCAAATGCCAATTCTGCCACTCCTCCTTCAAGAAATACCACAGCCAGACAAGATTTGATTTCTCAGAGTCGAGATTCAGGAAATGGAACTGCTGGTGCTAACTCAAATAATAACCTGCAACGACGTTATGAAGAGGAATCTTCCACCAGTACACCACGCAGAAACAATTTATTCACATACCAATCCCCTCAGAAGCTGTCAGGCCGTCCTATCTCTAGAGACCTACAGCAAGAGCTTTATTCGTTACTGCCAGTACGACAAGAATCACAAAAACTCTTACTTTCACCTCAGAAGAAACCCCGTAGCATACTGAAAGTGCCTTACCGAGTTTTAGATGCGCCAGAACTTATAGATGACTTTTACTTGAACTTAGTCGATTGGGGTCTGCAAGATATACTTGCAGTAGGTTTAGGAGATAGTGTTTATTTGTGGGATGGACTGACTCAGCTGGTAGACCGTTTATGCAATTTATCGAATAAAGACAAGGTAACGAGTTTGAACTGGATTGGTCTGGGTACTCATCTTGCAATTGGAACCTCAAAAGGTTTGGTTGAAATTTGGGACGCCACGAAAATAAAATGCGTACGTACGATGCTGGGTCATAATTTACGTGTAAGCAGTTTGGCTTGGAACGAACATATTTTATCAAGCGGTTCACGAGATAGAACCATCATAAATCGAGATGTCAGAGTAGAAAACCATTTCATAAATAAATTTGAAACCCATAAGCAAGAGGTCTGTGGGCTCAAATGGAACGTCGAAGAGAATAAATTGGCTAGTGGTGGCAATGACAATCAATTAATTATATGGGACGGGCTCAACCCGAAGCCATTACATCAATTCACAGATCACACTGCTGCTGTGAAGGCAATCGCTTGGTCACCTCACCAGAGGGGAATATTGGCCAGTGGAGGTGGTACTGCTGATAAAACAATTAAAACTTGGAACACATTAACAGGCAGTTTAGTCCATGATGCAAATACGGGTTCACAAGTATGCAATCTCGTTTGGCTGAAAAACTCTAATGAAATCGTTTCAACTCACGGCTACTCAAGAAACCAGATCATTGTATGGAAATATCCATCTATGCAACAGATTGCACAGTTAACAGGACACACATATCGAGTTCTTTACTTATCCCTTTCTCCAGATGGGGAAACAATAGTAACTGGCGCTGGAGACGAAACTTTGAGGTTCTGGAACGTTTTTGAGAAGAATAGACATAGCGAGGCCCAACTGTCGGTATTACTAGATGCATTTCTGCAGTTGAGATGATCCACTAAGTGGTCCCTAGCGACGAAATAGAGAGATCATTGATTACCGCACGGTATTAAGGCTACATTGTATGATTATGAACATACTGTTCAAGAAAACAAGACAAAGAAGTGCCTTTAGAGGTAAAATATTGTGAGAGTTTATTAATGAGTAATGAATTTTGTATTATATTATATATACAAATGTAGTTGAGGTTGAGTTAGTTGGATAATTTGCATAAAAAATGACTCAACTACAAGGTTCTTATGGTGAGTATGCTTTAAATGGTTTGTGAAATGGATATTAGAGCCATGGTTGACTCATTTATTCAGGAACAGACCCACTCCAAGTAATAAATAATTCGAGAAAATAAAGGTTGCATTGGCAGCAGCATTGGGGACCATATGACCATATTATAACCCACTACCCTCTGTTTAAGTCACCTTTATCATATTAATAAACATTTCTGCTTAACAACCTTTTTATATTTCTGAGGTGAAAACAGGTTCTTTTTACACCAATCCCTAAAATTGCCAATTGAAAAGCAAACCTGCTGCTGATCATTCACTAGGACTCCCATATATTCCATTGTGAGCAATATATCTTCCCTTCGATATCCCGTTATTTTGGCTATGTCGTCCAAGGTAAAATCTCCCTTGATATGACTATGCAATATGGCCACTATCAGTTTCAGCCAAAAGTTTAAATAGGTAATTTTACCATACGGAGAAAGAGGGTATTCTGGCCCACTAAGGAACTGACCAGGAGTTACTTGAGCCAAGGCATATGAGAATTCAATGAGCAATGATCCCAAATGGCGTCTCTGGAACGGTGGGAAGATACAGATGCAAGCTAAGTTATTATCGTTATCATAGGCTAGAACTTCTTTCGAAAAAAATCCCATTGGAATGATTCGTCCCATCAGCTCACCGTAGACGATGTAATAGTTGAAATAATCGAGGTTGTAGTAAACAGATTTATCATCGAGGAAGAGTTTGCCAAATAGTGATATGTTTTGACAAAAGAGAGGATGTTGAAACCCACGAGCCTCTCTGATGTAGTAATTGGCTTTGTCATCTCGATAAACAAGCCTTCCGATAGTTGGTTTGTCTTTATTATATGAGCAATGTGCATAATGAACAGACATTTCTTGCTCATCTAGTGTATATTTGAAGCAGTACTCACAAATATGTAGTAGATCTACCCAAAAGTCCGAGGGAGATCGCTGTGAACCTGATGAATTATCAACATTCAAATAGTCAAGATGGCTTGCCGGTCTCTTCCTTCTCTGTGTTTGATCTTTATGACTCTTATGATCTGTGTATCCCAACTCGCTAGCATGACTGCTAGCAAAGTATGCGGCATTGCCGTACCAGGTGTCGAATTCATGGGAACCTAGTCTCACCCTTCGTATATTTCGTTGTTGAAGAACCCCGTAAAAGTCGCTATCTTGGTTGTCTCGAGACATCGAGAAGGATTGAACAAGGTGTGCAGTGGCTAGCTGGTCTCTTGTCGTCCCTTGACTGAAGTGTTTTCTCCACGAAATCGATTTAAGCCAAAATGAAGAACGCGTACGAAGAAATTTCACTTTATAAACAAGAATTCAGAGCCACTAAGTACAGAAACAAGATGCCACCAAAGGGATGGAGGAAGAATGCCGAGGGTCAATACCCTCAGCCAAACAGAGCGTCCTTGGTGCTGATCGACGATATCTTGTTCCCAAGAGCTACGGTGCAGAAATTGGCCAAGGGCATAGTTGATGATACTGGATCGGGAGGCACTATGATTTCAAAGGATTCTCTTATTGCAGTCCAAAGATCCGCTACAGTGTTTGTATCTCATATATTATACCATGCTCGTCAACATCTGAAAGATTCTGGTCGTAAAACAGTTAATGCGCAAGACATATTCGGAGCTTTGGAGGACGCTGAATTCTCTGGGTTCTTGCCTGACTTGAGGATCAAGTTGGGTAACTTCGAAGAGATAGTCCAAAAGAAGAAGGCAAAAAGACCTTTGAAAGAAGCAAAGAAGACTATTGGTGCAGAAGAAGAAACAGAAGCTGGCTCTGTCAAACACAAGAAGACTAAAGGTTCCAATGGCAAAATAACAAACCCACGAGGTGCTGAAGACGATATCGATGACGAAGAAGGAGCAGAAGAAGAAGAAGTTGACGACGATGAACAAGACGAAATAGATGAGCCTGTTGAAGAGGTTGAGGACGATGATGTCGACGAAGCAGATATCGAAGAGGCCGAGAATACTAACCCAATTGCAGAATCCTTGAAGGATGAAGCAGAACTTGCTGATGAGGATGACGAAGTGGAAATGGTGGATGGGGCTACGGACTCTGAAGATGGAGATTAATATAAATGTACTATATAGGAAATGCAAGATGGATAAAATGAAGTAGGAGTATTAGTTTGTTTAAATGGGGGATTCAAGGGGATTCAAGATAGTGTATTTAAAAGGCAGTTGGTATGGAGTTGACAAGACCTTGTCCCCTTTCCCCAGTGGCTAACAAGCCCTTAGTTAGAACTTGTCTACAGAATAATTAATTCATAAAAAAGTTATGTGACTATATAATGCAAGGTATTTATAATGAGCAAGGAGTGGAATGAAACTTTGGGTATCAAGTGGGAGTTTGCAGCAGGGCTGATAAATGCGGGCTTGGTGACAATATCGGGAAGATTGTAAGGATTCATTGCGTAGGATTGGTTCAGAAAGTTGCATCTATATAGGTCTTCTTTGGATCTCATTTCTCTGCCCTATTTTATCAAGATCGTTGAAATTTATCTTACAGGTTGAAGTAGTATCATAATCAGAAGTTATCATACAACAATTAACATGACATTTCATGCAGTTCTTCACCTTCAGTATTGACCTCCCAATCACTAGACCAATAGAAACCTCTAGTGAATATTCAGGAAATGACAACAGAATAAAGTTCAAGCATTCCTTTAAATTAGCTGTCAATAAAATGCAATGTCCTTAATATTACCCTTGTATTATACCTGAAGCCCTTACCTACACCTATCAAATAGTGGGAAGCCACACAGCTCCCCCATGACAAAATAAACCATAACCACCCCACCCAGACCCAAAAGAAGATAAAACTTAGTTGCACCCAACCACATCCCTCTCTTTATCTGTTGTGCTCTTTTTTGAAAAACCAGAGACGAGACGGTGAGTCTATCTGTTTGATCTACAAGCATATTAATCTTATCCCCTCTGCTCAAAAGCTTGTTAATGTTGGAAAGCATGATTTGTCTGACTTCTTCCACTTCTTCATTGGCAAGAAGAAGTTGATTAGGATGGATTACATCTTCCCCTAATAATGCATCGGTTTCTGAAGCGGGAGTTATATTATAGTTGTATTCATGGGTATTCAGGTCATAATTCATCTCTTCAAATTTGATAATTTGGTTCATATAAAGTTTGAACTCACCTAGACTTGATTTTGAATCTTCGCCCGATGGATTAGTTGCCCCTCCATGCTCTCTCTTGAACTCGATATACTTATCTGTGATCTTCTTTAATACGGTCAAAATCAATGTCTTATTCACACTGTTGTGGGTAATTGTAATGACTGTGATCAAGTCACTCAGGCCATCTGCATTGGCCAACAGTTTCTTCATGAAATAAAGAACTAGTTTACTGTTGGTGACCTTGCTGTTTGTAGTTACTGGAATCGATCCAACCAACGTCCTCAGTGCATTTATTAATCCTAACTCTTGTGATAATACTTCCAGACAGTTCAAGTTATTTATCATATGTACAAGTTGATGGTTCTCATATGTGTACAATGTGGATGAGTTTAGCGTGAGCGTTGTGTAAATTACTGCATTTTGTTAGTATTATTCATCATCCTGGTTTTGACCCTTTTCTTATCTACTTACATCGCTTATAAAGATCTGAAGTAGTCATCTTCACCGTCGTAGTTGATAGTATGGTTTCTCCATTAATTCTATATTGAAATCACCTATTTTGGAGTTTGGTGTCATTAAATGTCGCTGTATATTGAAGCGACATTTAAGGCTTTTCCATGCTACTGTGCTTGAAATACACCTGATTGCATGCTCTTATTGTTCTCAGGAAGTTGCCTGCGAGGGTTAGGGGAGGTAGAGGTTGGTGGGCTTTGGAATCTCGTGAAATGTTCGTTTTTGGTCCAGATGCTTAGTTGCTTGCGGTTTGGCCGCACTCGCTTTAGAATATCATTGGATGCTGGACAAGGGCTCTGTAGATTCCGTTGGCAAAGTGTGGAATGCTACCTGTGTTATCTAGCTTTGATAGAGTTTATTGAATAGTATCTGGTAGAGAGGTTAAATTGGAACTCTCTGTTTGCTGTAATTATATCATATCAGCTTTGATTGTATCAACTCTAGGCAGCTGAGATAGGGGCTGGTATATCGGGCACTTCAACCAAGGGAGGGCCTTTAGTTACAATGGTTGAATAACCAATTTTGTCGTCCATACCCTAGTTTCATGGTACTTCCTAGTGCTACATTTAGGCGAAAATATATCGCCTTTACTGCTGTTTAACTCAATCATATTCGCCTGTGTCTCTATCATGGTTGCCTGTGTCTCTATCATGGTTGCGTCTGTTTAGATTTTCTCTAGCTCATTTTGCAGCCATTTCTTCCCCAGCTTTCTGTACCATGGGCTTCACAGACTATACGCTATAAGTACATATCAAGATCTGCTTGAGATCCGAAAAGACTTGTGAATAATAATGAACTTCAATCTATTCCCTGAAGTGTTTTTCTTCTTTTGTTGTCTTTATTTGATAATATTAATGTGTCCTACAGTTAAGCTTGGGGTGATGCTTTATGCGATGAGCTACACATAGCGATAGTCAGACCACTGTATTACTTCTACTGCTAATCAAAAAACTGCTCAAAATCCTTCAAATCAAAATACAACCCAGTCCTCGATGCTTACGACCTAAAAATCAAGCTTCTTCCAATAACACCCTTTATATCCACCCTCCTGCTCTTCTGTCTTTTCTCTGCTCTGCTCATCATGCACAAAAACTTTGCAACAAAAAAGTGAAAAATCAAAGATATAAAAACTACTTCTACAGCTAAATACAACCATTCCTCGCATACCTTTTCATCATGGGCCAGTTCAGAAAAAGGTTCAATGAGAAGGCCCGTACTGGTATGCTTGCCAAACAAGCTACTTTAAAAAAGGCCAGAAGTAAGCAATTCACAAGGCATGAACAAGATGGCCAGGCAACAGAAGCCATGGCAGGAGATGATGATTCCAAAACCAATACTACTTCAACTGCCACAGAATCTTCGACTCCAAATGATCTTACTACCCTTTTCACCAATGGAAACTCAAACTCGGAAATCCTTACTCCCATGAGTAATGAAGAGAAAGAAGATCGTAAGAGAAAGCTCGAGGAAACATTGTACACCGCCAATGCGAGAGAAACAAAGATGTCTCGTTCGAAGAAGAAGCGTTTGGACAAGTACATTGAACATCAGATCAAAAGAGAAGAAAAGAAGGCCTTGATGGAGAAGTTATCTCAGACTAAAATGGACTCCAGTCTTTTAGTTGCGTCAAAGTTACTTGGTAAAGGAAAACAAACTAGGCGTGAAGAGATCGCTGAAGCATTGGGACTTGAAAAGCAGGGCCGTGGTGATGAACACACAAGAAATATTTTATATGAGGAAAGAGAAGTAAAGGATTGGACTAAAGACGAAGTAAACTTTCCTAAGGTCAGTTACGATGAGATAGCAGAGAGTGAAGAAGAGAAGTCCAACGATTCCGGAAGCAACTCAGATCCTGGCTCAGATAATGAAGAATTTGGTCCCAGTTCTGCTTCATCTTTTGTTGACAATAGACCTGCCAAGTTTGGGGGTTCTGGGACGGGGTTTGGTTTTACCAACCTTCCGAAGATGGAAAAGTCAGGTTCCAAAGCTATCAAAAAGAAGTATTCATGGAGATTGAAGGTTGAGAAGGAGGAAAGAAAGAGATTAAAAATCGAGGGCGATAATGATTTTCTTTCAACTGAGGAATCTGGGGACGAAGAAGAACACTCTGAGGTGGATTCAGATGAGGATTCTGCACTTGATTCAGATGCTGAGGTTAATCCTGAACTTGAAGCTCTCAAGTTAGCTGCCAAAGAAGATGAAGAGGCTGCGAGAGCACTAGAATCTGACCTGGAAGTTGATATAGTGGAAGATGAAGAAGACGAAGAAGAAGAATCTGGTGACGACGATGGCGTTGAAGAGTCTGGGACTGAAGAATCGGGTTCTGATGAATCCGATTCTGATTCAGATACCCCAAGACTTCTCCTGAGCAAGCCCAAGCATTCGAGAAAAGCAACTTCATTTAAGGACTGGGCAGAACAGCAAGTACGTAAGTTAGAAGGTCGTGAAATAGAACTGGTCATGCCAACTTTATCCTCAGAACTCAAAGAGCAGTATTCCAAACCGTCTGTCCATGAAGAAGATATAGATGCCTCTTCTGATGAAGAAGGGTATGTACGCATTGACAAAACTCTCAAGCGAGAAGCGTTCTTTGTACCTGTCACTCGTGATACCATAATCCAAGAGCAAAGAAGTCAGTTGCCTGTATTTGCTGAAGAGCATAGAATAATGGAAGCAGTTAACCATCATGATTGCATTGTGATTTGTGGTGAGACTGGTTCTGGTAAAACTACTCAAGTACCTCAATTTCTCTACGAAGCAGGTTTTGGTAACTTGAAACATGATTTATACCCTGGCATGATAGGTGTAACCCAACCTAGAAGAGTTGCTGCTGTGTCTATGGCTGGTCGTGTTGGTAACGAATTGGGAAATCATTCAAATCGTGTCGGTTATCAGATCAGATTCGATACCACTATAAAGAAAGAAGGTATGGAAAATGGTACTGCCTTGAAGTTTATGACTGATGGTGTGTTGCTCAGAGAAATGATGACTGATTTTATGCTTAAGAAGTATTCCTGTATCATTATTGATGAAGCTCATGAAAGAAACATTAATACAGATATCTTAATCGGTATGCTCAGCAGAGTGTTGAAGTTGAGGAGAGAATACCACCAAAAAGATCCATCGAACAACAAACCTCTTAAATTGATTATCATGTCTGCCACCTTGCGTGTTTCTGACTTCTCTGAAAACAAAACACTTTTCCCAACACCACCTCCTATCATTAAGGTTGATGCCCGTCAATATCCAGTCAGTGTCCACTTCAATAAGAAAACCCATTTCGAATACTTGGATGAAGCTGCAAAAAAGGCTGCCAAAATCCATAAAAGATTACCGCCTGGAGGGATTTTGATCTTCTTGACAGGTCAACAAGAGATTACAACAACAGTAAAGAGATTGCGTAAGGAATTTCCATTCCCAGACCAGAGCAATAAAAAGGAAAAGGACCTTGTTGTAAGGTTAAACAAACAAACAGATGCTGAAGCAGAAGACATTGATTTCAGTGTCGATGTCCAAGATCCCGAACAATTTGATGATTACGAGTCTGGGTCAGAATCTGAAGAAGAGGGTTTCGATGAAAAGTTAGAAGATCACCAAACACCTGAAGATCCGCTATATGTTTTACCACTTTACTCGCTCTTGCCAACCAAAGAACAAATGCGCGTGTTTGAAAACCCACCACCAGGAAGTAGGTTGTGCATTGTAGCGACTAACGTCGCTGAAACTTCTTTGACGATTCCTGGAGTTCGTTATGTAGTAGACTGTGGTCGTGCTAAAGAACGTAAGTTCAACGAAGACACCGGTGTCCAATCATTTGAAGTAGACTGGATATCAAAGGCAAGTGCAGACCAAAGAGCTGGTCGTGCTGGTAGAACAGGCCCTGGTCACTGCTACAGACTCTTTTCTTCTGCCATCTACGAATCATACTTCCCACAATTTAGCAGACCTGAAATATTAAGGATGCCATTTGAAAGTGTTGTTTTGTCTATGAAGTCTATGGGAATTGATAATGTTGCTAATTTCCCATTCCCTACTCCTCCAGACCGTGCTGCGCTCCAAAGAGCTGAGAAGTTGCTCGTACATTTGGGTGCTTTGGACCGCAAGGAATTGAGTATAACTGAGTTGGGAAGAACCATGTCCTTGTTCCCATTGTCTCCACGTTTTGCCAAGATCTTGATTGTGGGGAACCAGCAAGGCTGCTTACCATATATTATTGCAATTGTCTCTGCACTCTCAGTTGGTGACCCCTTCATAAGTGAAAATGAATTGGGAATTAGCCCCGTTGAGAAGAAAAGGAGAAGACAGAGAGAAGACGGTGACTCTGATGTTGAAAGGGAAGTTGAAAGCGAAGAAGAGGAAGTTGATGTCGAAGCTAAGAAGAAGATGCGTTCAAGACATGCGTTGTCTCGTGCGATGTTTTCAAGATTGGACCGTACAAGTGATGCCTTCATGTTGCTCTCTGCTGTGTGTGCCATGGATCATGTTCCTCGTGAAAAGAGAACTGCTTTCTTAAATGAGAACTTTTTGCGTGCTAAAGTCATGGAAGAGATTCTTAAGTTACGTAGACAGGTAGACCATATCGTGAAAGTGAACACAATGCCTGATTCCATTGCAATGTCAGAAACAGTTCAAGTCAAATTGGGTGTTCCAGACAAGAAACAACTTCTTGCATTGAAGCAAATGATTGCCTCAGGATTCCTCGATCAAGTGGCCATAAGAGCAGATTTGGTGCTGGCAGATTTTGATATTCCTAAGAAGACCATTGCAATCAACGTTCCATATGCTCCTGTATTCCCAGTTCATAATAACAATGCGGAGACAGACCCATATTGCTACATTCATCCTGGTTCGGTCATAACAACACTGGGAGCCATGCCAGGCCCTTACCTCATTTATCAATCTCTTAATACCTCCGCCAACACTAAAGAAGGAAGAGCTCCGAAGGTTAGAATGAGACCGTTGGTTGAGATAACGGGGAAGCAGTTAACGAACATCGCTAAGAATTCGCCTCTTTTGACATACTCCAAACCTTTGGGACATCCTTATGCTCCTAAGAATATCACTTCCGTGAAGCGTGAGTGTTACGTCGTGCCTAGATTTGGTGCAGCTATTGGTTCTGGTGGGATTGGATGGGATTTACCTGCAGTTAAGGTGATTCAAGTGAAGAAGAATGGTGCATGGATAATGGAATAATTGATTGTGTATTAATTCAAGGAGGTTCAATACAAACTCCACATTAGTAAATCCGTAGTAAATGTAAGTTAGATATGTCACTGACCATAATGCCACTGGCTGCAAAAAGACATTAGTATACAATGTCGTGGATTCAGATATGGTTCACGACATTATCTCGCTGTAGTATATCGCGATCCATTACATCGCCAAAAACATGAAAAATGAATTGACATAGAAGCATACATCGCTACCTCCAAAATACAGCCAAATGGAAGATACATCAAGGGAAAGGAGGCGCCAAAGGCCTGAATTTCCCGAGTATGAGATAATGCGAGATTTAGAGCTCGAGGAACAAGACATAGATGCTTCAGAACTGCTTATACCGCCTGAAGTTCTTGACCATGCATCCCAGCGAATTTTTATATTATCACTATTCTTGTTGATTCAAGCATGGAAGATATACGATTTGGTATTGCTCAAAAGTTCTAAAATACTGGAAACAATGGGTCTGGGAGTTGCATTAATGTCTATGTACAAATATGTCATTGTTGATGGGCTATTCTTGTGGGTATTGCCAGTGTTACGCGTACCTCAATTGAGTTTCACACCCTTAAAAACGGTTGCATTGACCATCATCACGATGTTATCCACAGTGATGTTGATGGGAGACACAACCTCGTACTTGCTAAGTTGCATAGTCCTTCCAATTTGGAATTCATCAATTTTCAAACAGAATGAATTGACTATTCTGGGAGACACTATTAACTCTGCAAAAGTTGTTGACATGGATTCATACTTTAAAGGTAAGTTAACTATTCACTACCTACCTGACTCTTCAGCCAGGTTTAACCCATTTCATTTTGACAGATCATGTTTGGAACCTGGGCATCTGCTTCAAATGCCAATTGAATTCAACACCACCACCGATTTGGGCTTCGTACAATTATTACATTATACCCCTGAAAATGAAGTTAAATTGGTCAACTATACTGGCAGTGCTTTAAAGAGATTGGTCAAGAGAGATTACAATCACTTATTGAAATATTCGGGGTACAAGCGAGATCCTAGAATTACGTACGTTGAAATACCATTGACCGAGCCTGGTTTATACAGAATCAACAGTGTTGCAGATTTGCATAGCAATAGTATCCGGACTTATAAGTCTGAATTTATGATCTCACTGTGCCCACTGGCAAAATATTCATACCCTCCGAAATACGACCATAATCAAGTCAAATGTCTTAATTCAAAGGAGCTGTTTCAATTGCCACTTATAAATTATCTTGGAATTTTGCCAGCTACTTTTTGGTTTAATACAAAATTGAATGGCAAACACTTTAAGACCTTCGACTGCACTGTTGGAGAAACCCCAGCTAAGAATAAAAGTGGAATTAAGGATATATCGTGGCTAACCCCCCAAGACGTCACGCGAAATGTATTAGAACAAGAATTGATGCATCACCCTGCGATCCTTTCTAACTTGCAAGAAGGTACATTAGAATTTCAATTGAGTGAAGTGAGAGACTACTTAGGAAACTCCAAAAAATACAACCCGGTCTCAAGAGACCAAGATGTTTGGTTCCTGTACAGCATGAAGCGATCTCCAATGGTTGGAATAGCCGTTTCTGGTAGCTCTGAGATACTCATTGGAGGTTATAGACGAATTTTGATGAAAGGACAGCTACGCGATTCAGAATTTCCAGTAAGCGTAGTAATTTCTTCCAGTGGTGACTCAGAATTGCTTTCGGATAATATATCCAAGACATTCAGCAGTCAGGCTGAGTGGTCCAATGGGGTTACTATCGACAAGCCTGGTACTTACAATTTGGTTTCTGCGCGAAGTAAATATTGTGCATGCGAGATAACACTGAACCTGGAGAAAATCACATTCACGTTGGCACCTCCCCCAACAGCTGAAATTTCAGCTACGAGAATACTAGATAAATGCGTGGGAACTACGGGGTACAAGTTCAACTTGTCATTCACAGGAAAGGCGCCATTCTATGTCCAATATCATGTCTACCAGAACCTAACAAACGGTTATTTGAAACCGCTTCAAACCTCACAAGGGACATCTGCTAGATATCTCAAGACTCAAAATTCAAAGTATTCATTCACTTTTAGTCCGCCAGCTGAAGGAAACTTTGTAATTGTATTCAATGACTTAAAAGATACCAACTACTATGATCAACCAGTCAAGTTAGATGAGAAGAAGAACACTTACCTGACTTATTTCAAGCAAGTTTCAAGGGCATCATTTGGCAAAGGGAAACCTTTTGAGGTGAGTACATGCTTCGGTGAAACAACAAAGATTCCATTGGAATTTAAAGGCAATGGACCCTTCTCTTTCAAGTATGACTTTGTTGATTTCTCAGAAAATAAATTGGTCGCATCAGTCCAAGTTTCCAAAGCGCAAAGTGGGTTTGAAATTGAGACCCCTAAGCTGTTGAATGGGAAATCATTCAAAGTCAAGCTATCAGAATTCAAGGACAAATTCTCCTGCGATGGTGTGGTGGACGAAAATGAGTCATACATCATTAAAAGTAGAAGCGATATTGCAGAGATAAAATTCGGAGGTCAATCAAAGTACACAATTTCTGAAGGTAACTCAGTGGAAGTTCCTTTAATTGTGACCTCCTCTGTTGGTAGAAGTAACCGCGACAAAGTCACATTCAAGTTCACGAATCCAGAGGGAGAAATTCAGATGAAGGAAGTTCATGGAGGTGCTCCATATATGCGTCTTACAGAATCTGGTACTTATTATTTGGTTGCGTTTGAAAATAATGGATGTAATGGTACTGTGTCTTCCCAACAAAATATCGAGTTGAGGTACCATCCGAAACCAGAGCTCACGGTAACAAGCGATAACATTATGAAACAACATGTTGATGGTGAATCTGCTATGCATTTGAATCAGGTTTGCCAAAACTCTGCCCAACCGGTAAAATTAAAATTAAAGGGAGCAGCACCTTTTGTTGTTGACTATGAAATTCAGCTACCAAGCGGTATGGAACAAAAGTCAATGTCGGTAGAGACAAACGATCTCGTAATTAATTTACCAACAAAGGATGCTGGTGAATATAAGCACGTTTTTATCGGGGTCTATGACAGTTTGTATACCAGAAAGAAACAGTCTAAGAAGACTGTATTGGCCAGCTTGCAATATTCTGTCAACTCTTTGCCAGATGTTAAGTTTAGGAAAGAATCTACACAGATCTGCGAAAACCGCTTGAATACGGAACATGAATTGAGGGTTCCACTTGAGTTTAAGGGTAACTATCCTTTTACCCTTCATGCTAAGCTCACACACGAATCTTCTGGCAAATCACAAAAAATTTTATTAGAGAACATTACTGAGACATATATTCAAATTCAGTCTTCCACTGTTGCTCAATTGGGTGACCATATACTTACAATCAACGAATTAATTGATGGGAATGGGTGCAAGCAGCAAGTATTTGATGAGTTCAATAGATACGTTGTTTCAGTGACACCAATGCCTGACGTATCTAAAATCAATGCTAAACAGCATTACTGTGTGGGAGAGCATATTTCATACAACCTAATTGGTTCTCCGCCTTTCACTATATTATACCTGTTTAACGGAAAGAAACAACGTGCTGATAAATTACAAAGCTTTGAGAGGCTCGCTTCAAAGCCTGGAATCTTGACTGTTGAATCCATCGAGGATGATAAATGCTTAGTTGAATTCACCGAATTTGACAATTTGGCGTTGTTTGTGCATGATTTGCCTTCTGTGGAAATCAACAAGGGTGACTACATCATCGAAGATATTCACGAAGGTGAACAAATTGAGTTGAGATTTACTTTCAGAGGTGTTCCCCCATTTACGTTGACATATATAAGAACGGTATACGGAAAGGATAAGAAAAAGAATGTTATAGTGGAAAAGGAAACTGTGGAAGGGATTTGGGAGCATGAACACTCAGTGTTAGCTAGTTTGGAAGGTACCTACGAGGCCATTGAGGTTAGAGATGCATACTGTAGGGCTTTGAGGACCGTATAGCTTTACGTAATATAGATATTAATGTACAAATAGTTAGAAGTGGTATGTGTTATTGGTTTTCCCTGCAGCTGCAAGGCATGCCAATATGATTCTGAGCTCTACGCTTTGCGATATATATCGTATGTATGAGCGAGGTGTGGACCCCCAAGGGTCTGCCTCCGTCAATCGCTTCTCTAATGATCGATATTATTCAAAGTAACCAGTACATATCTCAAAAGTATGTAAATTTCAGTATTGAGATGAAGCATGTAATGCTCTAAGACACTGAGCGGTTTGAAAGCTCATGATACTTTCGAAGTCAAGGATCAACCCACCTCACCATTTGTAGACTATCTGCTAGATGACATCCTTACAAATACGGTAATTTCCCTCTCAACTGTCAACTCACTTCTTTGCTGTATCTTGAGACAGCTGATCGTGAGCTTGTTCGCCTATATCATTCGCGGGTTGTATCAAAGTCTCTTTCCCTGAGAGAGGATGGCCCGACTGAACTGGTTGCACCAAATCATTAATGATCTTGCTTGCATCAATAAGAGATATAGGATGTTTATATTCTGAACTTTGAACCTGAGTTGCAATCATATGCAGTTGGCGTTGTGCTTCCAATTCCAGATAGGTTTTGCTGATCAACTGGGCCAATGTCAAATCCATCAGAGTGATTTGATTTCCAACATCATGAGTCGTTAGGTCAATTTGAACCTTATTGTACGTTGTTGTGATAGTAGGATGATGCCTCAATCTATTCGCAGGTATTACCACCGAATTTAAAAACTTCCAAGTCTTTGGGAACGATTTGAACTTGAAGTGTGAAGTTAAGGTGGTGGTTGAATCCTTCGTGCTGTCATGACGAATAACCCACTTAGAACCTGAAAAGCTTGCATTCAATTGGGCGACTTGGTCTGCAAGCACCTCTGCTGACAATACATGCAAAGAACGGATGCTTTTCATTGTTAATTAGAAAGTAGCTGAAAGAAAGAGTCTTGTGAAAGTCACACATTTAATTTGCTCTTCGATATTGGGTGCCCAAAACGGAAGGCCCCAGTTCGTTTTTTTTGGATATTGACAGTGAAATCATATCCGCAAGATATAGCCAGGACAATTGGATACTGGATAATCACCGCGTAAAAGGACATCACACGGTCAATTGAACATCTAACACGATTTAAGAGCCCATGAACTTGAACTGGGATGGTTTCCGCATTCTATATACTATTCTGGCCGGCGGAAGGTCGGTGTGAAGTATTACTAAATCGAAGATACAAGAACGAATTACCTAAGGATAGGCAAGTGATAGAATGGTTCCAAGAAGCTTACATAAACGAATCAAAGAGTAGTGGGTTTAATTCATCCAGTGGCACTCCTCCTATTCTTTTCTCGAATGGTGTTAATTTCATGTTCACCCTCAGACCCAACAATGTGATTTTCATGGTTGTCAGTGAAATAAATCTAAATGTCATGCTGCTTGTCGTTTTCTTAGACAGTTTCTACAGAACAGTATCCTATTATTTGCAACGTGATAAAATTGAACCAATACCATCAACACTGGACCATAAACAAAGTCTGGAGTCCACCCTGAACTCAAATTCAACATCCAAGCATATTAGAAAGGGCCTGGTAGCACTTAACCGTGATACCATTCAAGATAATTTGATGGTTATATTTGATCTTCTTGATGAGTGTATGGATTATGGTCTTATCCAACTTACGGACTATAATATTCTTAAAGAATACATAAAGGTTGAAGTCAACCTTCCAAAAATAAGACATCCTGAGTCTACTTCATCGGATACAGATACATCGTCGGAAGAAGAAGAGAAAGCAGTCAAAAAGAACAAAAAGGGTAAGAAAAAGTCAAAGGAGGTACGAGCGACATATAACCATGCGAATATACAAGATGTGGTGAACCAGGACACTTTCTTGGTCAATAGCTCGATTCTCCGAACATTTTCACTGTCGATAAACTGGCGTCCAAAGGGGATTTTCTATGCTAAGAACGAGATATATATAGACATAGTGGAACTGTGTGAGTTTTTGTATGACTTGGGTATAGACAAGACTACCAGAAACGTTGTTTTTGGGACATGTTTAGTCAAGTGTTATTTGTCTGGAATGCCTGTATGTGAAGTTGGTTTCAACGGGGGAAGAGGAGAAGGAAACCAACTTCCGAAGGAGATAGCAGATCCTGAGGACCTGGAACTGGAGTTGGATCCGAAAGACGAGCTAGAGGTTAACCTTATTCAAGTGACCGAAACTCCAAATCTGGAACCAGAAGCGATCACTCCTAAAGTTGATTTTTCGGGCAGCCATGATGATACAAGTAATCCTTTAGAGGTTGTTCAGCAAATTCCTAATATCGAAAGCACCGGTCAAAGTATTAGCGTGGAAAATGAAGAAGCAGCGACTATCGAAGACACCAATCAAAGAAACAGTAACGAAAGTACTGGTCAAAGAAGGAGCAACAACTTCAACAAGTTCTCTCTCCTGAATTCCCCAGATTTAGAAGCAAAAATCCGTAATGTGCAATTCCATCAATGTACAAAATTAAACTCCCTTCAGCGTACCAATCTTGTTACGTTTGTTCCACCGGATGATAAATTTGTACTTATGACATACAATGTCGAGCAGCCTCATAAGAAGCTACCGTTGATAATGATAAAGCCAATCTACAAATTCACATCAAATTCGTTGCAGATAATGTGCGTTCTCAACACAAACATCAAAAAGCGATTGCACTGTCAAGGGCTTGATGTGCGTATCCCAATTAATCCTAATTTATTTGAAATTGAAGTTGGTGGGATCAAGTATAAAACTGAAATGGGGGAGGTTAGTTACAAACTCGATTCATCAGAGTTGGTATGGCTGTTACTGGATTTAACGGGTAAGAAGAGTGTGAAAATGATGGCAGAGTTACCATTAAATGGTAAGAAACCCTCCATCCAAGAGGTAGAGGACACAATAAACAATAGAGGAAGTGAAAATCATCAAGAAACGGTTTATTCAGACCCAGAAGATTCTGATTCTGAACTTGACAAGTTCTATGGTGTCAATGGTACCAGTTCGTCGCTGAAGAAGCAGATTTTAAATGCCATCAAGCAAAAGCTGTTTAACTATATTCTTATCACGTTTAAGATTCCTATGATGTCATACTCGGGACTCAAGCTTAGTTATTTGAAAGTGGAGGAAGAACTAATGAAATATTCATGCTTCCCATGGGTCAAGTATACTACAGAAGCCACTCCATCCACAGACTCAACTGAGGTGGCCCTCTCGGCTCCATCTCACAGTTACAGATTTAAGTTAGCGGCCAATTGTTTTATCGTTAGCAATTAATGAGGTACATACAAAAGGGACAATATATAATGAGCAATTTATTCAAATTAATCGGACAATCTTGAGATATATTAATGGCTGCAAGAAATAAGTCAGACAAGACGCAGAAGGTTTATAATTAGAGTTTGGTGGGACAAGGCGCAGACTTATTTGTGTAGCATGATTGAATTGAGTACTTGGAAATACTGTGGAGAAGGCGATATTGTGCAGACCCTTGAAATGATTGAGAGAAGATGCTGTCTCAAGGGTGGGTGAAGAGAATTATAGACTAATGTCAAATAATTCATACTGTTGAATTTTAGGTTTTGCAGTTTTGTATAAAATATCAATATACGAGGGTAGAAAAGTTTATTGATAATCGAGAGTAATAAAAGTAGGTTATTGTACATGAACTTCAGTGAATGTTTTAAGGTAAATTTATTAGATTGTAGAAGATCTGACTGGAATCCTATGAGATGGCATTTTAAGGTATTGCATCATCCATGTTGATTCCAGAGCACCCATGATTCCAGAGTACGCAACATCGGAGTACATGGCATAAGATCCGCGTAGTCATCTCCCATACTACATTACATAATTTTCCTATGATTCCTCCTGTAACTCCTCCTATAATTCCTCCTGTAATTTCTCCTATCCCGATACCAGACTATCAACTTCCGGCTTGACTTACACAAAAGATCTCATAAACGCATCTACAATCTAATTACATCACCAATAAGCCACGATAACTCTCCATGATAAGATATTGCGTACGGAACAACTTTATTCCTCCATATTTGTGTTCAGAGCTGTTGATTGTGGTACATCGTCCAATCTCATCCACCTATTGCTCAGCATTACACCCAACAGATCTCTATTACCATTATATTTTTAACCAACCCAGACCTGTCAAGGGTGCATGTCGCTATCAAAAAATAGTGCAAAGCGCAAAACCAAGCGCAAAACCAAGCGCAAGGTATTGGAAGCCAATAGTGAAATACAGGCTATCTCGAGTACTAGGAGCAAAAGTCATCAATAAGAAGATAGAAAAGATACATAAAACCACGAAAGACGCGATGCGCCATTAGAGCACTATCTAACTAGCACTATCTAACTAGCACTATCTAATATTTATTAAGAAATGACCAATGACTTCTGGTTTACGCATCTCCAATGTAAGTCTCAAAACTCACTCTAAACATTAACACATGACTCTAGAATCAACTCTTTCTCTGTACTTCCCCGGATCTGGCACCGGCAACTTGAGGGATGAGGGAATTTGCATAACCTTTCGTCGCTCCCTGCCTGTAGTAACTCCCAACTACTCTCTCGATCAGTGTATTCATACTGTTCCATCGCAATCAGTAAATCACGTCCAAATAGGGTAACATTATCCTCACCAAGATAAGTAATGTGCAGAACGTGTATAAACTTTTGGTTAGTATCAATACAGATCCGCCGGAGAAGCTCCTACAACGGAGATGTTACAGGACTAAATCTTCAAGAATTCCAGTCATTCGAGCTGCTTTAGTTTCTTTTAGTAAGAGTTCTTACCTAATAACGTCTTTGAATCGCCTTGCATTTCTGTCTCCTCAACTTTGGCACTCCTAAACTTTCCGGATAGCTTATCTTGTCTACGACAATCTTAGCGGAAACAATAAATATAGTGGGGTTTCCCACGCAAGACGTAGAAAGCCAAGAGTTGACAGTTGCTAAACGAGACACTAAGGATTTCAAACCTATGAGTGAGCCAAAGAAGATCACCAAGTCTCGAACTGGTTGTTTGACTTGCAAGAAGAAACGGCTCAAGTGTGATGAAGGGAAGCCTGAATGCAATAACTGTAAAAACAAGAAGATCTTATGTGGTGGGTATGCCACCAACTTCAAATGGAGGTCCTTCAACGATGTTGACGCTAGCAATGGAACGACGGTGAATTTGAGTACTTCAAGTACTACCTCTGGCTCGGGGTCTGGCAACACAGGCTCTTCCTCCAATAATACGGCTGGACTACCTTCAAATTCAACCACCCTAAAACGACACATGGAATTGGCTACAATATCAATGACAGGTAAGACGATGCTGGACATCAAGCTAGAAAACGCTCTAATTTCACAAGGATTGAATCCCGAGACTTACCAGAGAAAGAAGAAGAGGAGCAAGAGTGTTCTGAATATGCCAAACAATACAAGAAATCCAAGTCAGTCCACCCATAATTCACCCAATGTTGCTGGTCAAGTCAAGTTTGAAGAATTGCTGCATTCAACTATGCAAAGAGCGAACTCGACAAACACATTTTCACAACCTGATCTTCACAATTTACGCCTTGAGTGCAAAGGTACTTTACATTCATTGGCAGAGGCAGCAGTTGAAGAAATCAATAAACTGCCGGGTCCAAATGGGCCAGACCAAACTGCTTCGATTCTAGAACTTCATGCCAACCACATTATCCCTCATGATACGAAGAAATCGGGGCCTAGCTCGCCTTTCTCGGACTTTTTCACAGGTGAATCAGCAAAGAGAGATAATCCAGAACTCACTCCTTCAATATCTGCTTTGATAAATTTTGCTTTCACTTCAGATAATATGGCAATGAGTCCTCTTGTATTAACTCACGAAGAGCAACATACGAATCATGATGCTCTGGTTCTGCCTGATCCCCTGGTAACAACCCTTCCGTCGAATGCATCCACTGCAACCCCATCAATGTATGATGATTTCCCTGTAAATAAGATATTTCTTACATCGAGCCCAAGCTTGCTTTCCCCTGATAGTGAGATGAATAGGCTGCTCCTACAAAGTTCAGAGCAGCAACAAATCTTGCATCTATACTACCAGTACACATGTCTGATCATGTCAATCAAAAATGGTGCAGATGAAAATCCTTGGAGGAGCATGATTATCCCATTGGCCCTGAAATACGCTTGTTTATATAACTCCATTGCATCAATGACACTTTTCCATTTAGCTGGTAATGCAGACTTGAGCTCCACAAGTGGAAACTTACGTGCTCGTGGATTTATGTTTATGAAGCGATGTGTGATGGATTTAGCCAGTGGATTATCGCAAGGAACGAATGATGTTGAGCTCCCAGCAGATATTGCATTGGCAACTTGTTTGAACTTGGCAGTGAGTGAATCATGGGACACCCAGATATCAAGTGGGATAGCGCATTTGAAAGGAGCTCGTAGTATGATCCAGAAAGTCTTAAACTTGCTTAAAGAACAGCAAAACGGTCTCAGGTCAAAACGTAAGAAGTTCCTTACTTCGAAGATGACCCACTCGGAGTATTCAGCTGCAGTAGCTGTGAAGAAGCGTGATATGCAACAGAAGCTTGTTCTTTTAGATAATGACGAATGGGACTCAATGCTAAGTGCGGTGGATGACGAAGCAAGCAATTCAAGTGGAGTCTCAGTTGCAATAATCCCGAAGAGTGTTCAATTCCTCTTTAATATATGGATCTACTTCGAAGTCCTTGCTCAGATGACTACAGAAACCAACCATGACGATAAGGGAATCGACTTAGTAGCCACAATTACGACGATGTTGGAAAATAATAAGGTACTGAGGCATCTGCACTTATCACGAACCAACTCAGAGAGTAGCAGTATTATCAATGAGTCCCCCAGTAACCATTCTGATCTGAGTTCAGAATCTGGAGCTCTAGGTACTGCTCCTAGTGTTGGCGCAAGTACCCCTGGATACAATAACTTATTCGATAAATTTGAAACTTTCAGCAATTACAACTCCAACACGGAATACGTTGATCCATTACTTGGGTGTTCTCAACTGCTCTTCCTGATTATGGGCAAGGTTGCCAATCTTATTCTGAAGATCCGTATATTACGGCTGAACCCAGCAACACGCAGAAAACGTAATTCCTTAAGCACAATAACCACTGCCACTCAGTTCAAGCAACAATTGCTTGACTGGAAACCAACTATAACGGCCCTGATGGTTAATTCGAGCTACGCAGATAACGAAAGTAGCGGTACCGGTAACACATGGGATATTTCTCTGTGCATAGCCACTGCAGAGGCGTATAGGTTTGCATCCATTCTTTATTTGCACCAAGCAGTTCCTGAAATACCTTCATTGCTGTCACACCAACTTGCTGAGAAGATCTTCATATTGATGGCACTGATTCCTACCACATCACATTTATATGTTGTCCATATCTTCCCGCTTTTGCTTAGTTCATGTGAGGCAGAACCTGGTGAAGAAAGAGAATGGTGTGAATCTCGTTGGATTCTCCTTTCTCAAAAGATGTGGATTGGAAATATTGACCGTGCTTTTGAAGTTGTCAAAGAAGTGTGGCGTCGTAAGGATGAGCATCTCCGCAAGAGAAGTGCTAATACGGACGAGAAGTATGTTGACGAAGACGAACGGTTACGCAATATCTCTAGCCAAATCAGTGGACTTATGGCTGTGGTAAATAATGACCAGAACTCCACCCAATTGGATGATATAATCGGTGGGATAACTTCACGTTTGCATTGGAGTGCAGTGATGAAAGAATGGGGCTGGGAGGTGCTACTTGGATAGTAAAGAAGTATCAATTATAAATTATAGAACATAAACTTTATAGATCAATCACATACTTTATGTCCTGTTTAAGTAGCTTCTGCTTCATGGATGCAAAATAAATATGTTTGCATTTCTTGGAACAATTTTCCAGAAATACTGTGAAACTTATTGATGTCGATAGAGGGTAAGTACATAATTGCAATTTATAATTAATATAGAGGTAAGCATTGGAATACTTTCAATTGCTTTGCTCATTCCAAAATCACTAACGTTCCACGACCTTCTGGTAGATTATTTAGATTTGCATTAGACAACAGCTAGCAGAAGTGTTTGACACTAAAGCAATATAACAGAGAATATTCATTTGCTCGAACTAATGGTTGACTCCCACGTCAAAGCTACATCTAATTAACTTCTTTGAAATCTCTAGCTATACCCTATTTGAACCGTACGTAGGCTTGCTGTATGTGATTCCATGTATTGAGAGTGGGAGTAGAGAGTGCCTACGCGAGAGTTAATGAGACAGAGTATTCATTTCAGAAAGTACGAATCTTTCTAAAGACCATCACTTAAGACATTGTTGCCTTCACCATAGGCAGCTCTGCTACACGATAACTCAATCACAAATGAACTTGTTGGCAACGGCTTATCGAGTCTGTTCTGACTGTTTTGCCAATCGACGCGAGATAAAGAAATCTCACGCAAATTTCAAAATAAACCAACATAATTAAGACAAACAGCTCTACGATAACGCATAGAGGCAGCTCATAGATATGTTAAGCAGGAAATTATTGCTCAAGAGCTCGAAAGGAAAAGCATTCGGTGCTTTTTCTCGTAGGATTGGCGATGCAAGTTTTAAATTGAATGTGAATAGGCTCTATTCAACAAGCGAAGGAGACGAGATCAGCTCTGAATTGCTCCAAGACCCTCTTTCACTTACCAACCTTAAGAGGATCCGCGATGCTTCAAGCGAGTTCGAGATTCCATACTTGGTATCAATTGATGCTTTCAATACCTTATACAGACCCAAAGCTCCTATATACCAGCAATACCATAAGGTGTCCTCTGAAATGGGACATCCCAAGAGTGCTGAAGAAATTGAACATGATTTCCGTCATGTCTATGCTTATCTTCAAGAGAAATTGCCCAACTATGGAAAAGCTACTGGGTTAGATAGTAACTTGTGGTGGAAAGAACTAATTGTTCGAGTCTATGAAATAGAGCATTACTCTACCAGTAAGAGTTCTAATGAATTGTGCGAGCTTATCATTGCACATTTCACTGGCGGTGGTGCTTACGAAGTGTTTGATGATGTAGTGCCAGTACTTGAGAAGTTAAGAGATAGTGGTGTGAAGTTGGTTGCATCAAGTAATAGTGATTCACGTGTCAGTGGGATTTTGGAATCTTTAAAGTTGCTGAAATACTTTGATAATGTTTTCTTGTCCTATGATGTAGGCTACTCCAAACCTTCAAGAAAATTCTATGATGCTGTATTGCTGCAGAGCTTTCCAAAGGTGGCAAAATCAAAGTTATTAGAGAGATGCTGGCATGTTGGGGACAAGTACCAAGAGGATTTCATTGGTCTGGTTAAGGCTGGTTGGAATGGTGTTCTTTTGGATAGGGATGGAACATCTGAGTTCTTCTGTAGGAAGGACATTTTGCTGCTTCCGAAGTCAGAATGTTTTATGGAACAGCAGCAATTTGAACTTAAGAACACTGTCAAGGATAATGAATCTTTGGTTATTCTTGCCGATAATAGGGTTGCCATGAGCAGCTTGAAGGAATTGGGGACGTTGTTCCAGATTTGAGATGGTGTGGTAGGGCATATGGGTGGCTACAGTAGGAATCTGTAGCGTTATCTGAGAAGCCATAGAGCTGGAGGGATAGACATAGAGAAGCGTTCTGCGGAGCCAGGGAGTGGGCAGGGGGGCCATAAGAAATGGTTATAACAGGAGTAATCAGAAGCAATCTTAGAGGATAATAAGGTCAGTTATAGGAGAAATATATAAATGTGAAATGAGAGAAGTGATACATATCCCTAATCGTACGTACAAACATATTATAGGGATATCTTCCTATATGACTACTGTTAATATGAGATCTGAGATCGTTCAACCTTAGAGAAATAAATGATGAACTGAATCACCGATAGTTGCGCTCAAAGGTTTCTGAGTTCTGTCACTAAAAGTGTACTGACAGGCTTCTGAATGCTTAGACTGACTGCTTACATTGACTAGTTGCCTCTATCAATCTCGTGTACTCCAGTCAACCGTAACAGTTCGAATGCAAAAGTAGTGCGTCATGTGCGCAGCCTATATAGTCGAGACGATCAATAGCCCCAGATATTCAGCACTTTCAGCACCTTAGAACGTATCTAAGAGGGCCAATTCTGTCTGAGCACACAACTGGGTGAATTTGCATCGGAAGATACTCCAAAAGAACAGAACTGGGGTTCGTAAAAGGTCATTGAATCTAGTAAGTACAAAAGAGACTTGAAACTCCACGACACCAATGACGCAGCAATATGACACGACACGCATCACCAGCAAACCCAAGTACTAAACCACTGGCTCCTCAGTACAAGTATCACAAACCTACGTTAACACCTTTGAGCCATATAGAAAATGTAAGCCAGATGTTCAGCTCGATCGCCAATATGTACTGAGAGGACCAACCAGCTCTTCTAGACTAAACCTAAGTGCGGTTACCAACTTAGACAGTGAACTGTTGACATAGCCGATACTCAGCGACGCCAAGTATTTCCAGTAGTGCAGCGAATTTCTGGGAAGTCTTGGGATTACTTGACTAGTTTAATGTTGTATCCCACCCTAACTTATAGTACCAAGCTCCAAGCATATGTCACTTCCCTCTTCTATTTTTAGTGTCTCTATTTTTCACGACATTCACTTCGCCTTGAACAAAAAAAAGCAAAGCCAAATCTCCCCACGAACGACGATCATCATTCAGCTATACCAAATTATAGTAAAGAAAGAAGTCAGAACCAGAATTAGTAACCAAAACTTAGCCGAAACAGTTTTATCGTCGCAAAACTAGTATAAATTGAATCAGAATATAAGTTATCAGAAACTTAAAGTGGGAACTCCTTTGCGTACATAAAAGTTCAGTTGATCCTTCTCATACCTAAGCCTCTTCAAAGCCACAAAACAATGGTATCCTTTCGCTATTTGGTAACGGCCCTTCTGTTTGCAGCCAGTACATTGGCAGTAGAGTTGGACTTGTCGAATAAGACCTCTATTTGCAAAGCTGCAAAGGCCATGGCCGATGGGGAGTGGAACTACTACGAAGGTACAAAGTATGGAGGTACTGTTGGGATGTTCCTGGCACCTTACTATTGGTGGCATGCCGGTGAAGCCTTCGGAGGCTTAATCGATTACTTCACGTTCTGTGATGCCACCAACGAGACGTTGAAAGCACGTATCTTCGATGGGATGTACGCCCAAGCTGGTGCTCAGTACAATTACATTCCTTCAAATCAGTCTTTGACTGAAGGAAATGATGATCAAGGTGTTTGGGGTTTGGCTATCATGCAAGCTGTTGAGCGTAATTTCACCGATCCAGAGAAACATAGTTGGTTATCCTTAACTCAAGCCGTTTACAACACTATGTACGCACGTTGGGACAATGGCACCTGTGGTGGTGGTCTCCGTTGGCAAATTTTTACCTGGAATTCGGGTTATGACTATAAGAATACTATATCAAATGGATGTCTATTCCATATCGCTGCGAGATTGGCCAGATACACTAGAAATGATACTTATTCTGAAGTTGCCGATAAAGTTTGGGATTGGATGGAACAAGTATCTTTCATTAATCACAATACAACAGACGGTGGAATTATGATTTATGATGGTGCTAAAGTCTATACTGGATGCACTGATTTCACCAAAACGCAGTGGTCCTATACCTATGGGGTTATTATGAGTGGGTGCGCATATATGTATAATGTTACTGGGGAAGACAAATGGTTGACCAGAACAAACGAACTAATGGAAGCCAGTAATTACTTCTTTAACAACTCCGTCATGATTGAAAGCGCTTGTGCACCGGGAAGATGCAATAACGATCAAAGAACATTTCGTTCTCTTTTTGCTCGTGGACTTGGTTTAACTTCTATTTTAGTTGATGAAACAAGCGATCAAATCGCCAAATGGCTTGAACCTTCTGCAAAGGGCGCTGCTGCACTGTGCTCAGGTGGGACTGATAATGTAACATGTGGTGAAAACTGGTCTGCTAATGGGTGGGATGGATATTACGGATTAGGTGAACAGATGGGTGCATTGGAAACATTGATGGCATGGTTAGTACAACAAAGGAAAGTGGTGGCAGCGGTTCCACTTACTGCTCACACTGGTGGCACGTCAACTAGTAACCCAGATGCTGGTTTGGGCACTGTCACCGATACAAACCTGAATGTTCTTAAGGTTAGTACCAGTGATAAAGCAGGTGCAGGTGCCTTAACTGCTATTGTATTGCTAATTGTATTGGGTGGAGCAGGTTGGATGGTATATTAGATGATGATTTCGAATTGTAAAGTTCGAGCCAACAAAACGTTGTACCAATTACTCCGGTGTTTTTGCGGCCCATCCATGCTCAAGACAGTGGTATATCTCAATCAAGCATTGCATTGAGAACCAAATGAATTTTAGTTGCGTAATGTCATAGATTATTTAGTTCTTCAAGTTTTATTAAATGTATTTCTCAAAATGAACCGCAAAGTAGCAAGGCTTCTTGTGGTAAGATAGGAAAGAGTATATAAATAAGAACATGAGTAAACTGGCTCGTTTCTCCATAGTTTTTTTTGATATTTTCAAGTGGAAATTCACTTTTTGCAGCCATGTCATTATTAGCTAACAGCATGTTGCGTAGTTGAAGGCATCGTTAACGGAGTATTTCTTAGAGAATCTCTTCATCTTGTAAAGTTAAACAGATGTTTGGTTGAAGCCTTTCAGTCACGACTGATAGTGATGCTCTTTCTGCCTTCCATTGTATTGTTCCCATTTGTAAACTCGCAGATCGGCATCCATGATATAACAACGTTTATAAACTGATTTAACTAATGTTGCTTTCTTCCATAGCACAACTAAAATCCAATGATAGACGATCATACAATCACATCTGAGTTAATTGCTATCATAATTTCTAGTGTTCATCCAATTCATGCTTCCTATGTTGAGCTGATTGATACTACCTCTAGGACAAATGAGAGACCATGCACTCTGACTCAAAGATCACTTATGCCAGTTGCAAGAAATCACACCCCAATTGGAGGACCCATTACACCAGTTTCAATGAAAACTATGAAAGGTACTTTGGCTAATGCACGTATAATTGACCCAACGGTACTTCCAATAGGCTTCATGAGGCCGCATAAGCACCTGAAGAACAATGTCCAGAAAGCAATAGACAACTCCGACAAGCCTAAAACAGCAGGTCAAACGACTGAATGGGAGCAATCAATGAAATGGGAAGAACCTAAACATCAAAAAAAGTATATCCTAACCATGAGAGGCGAAAGCACATTCAAGAAAATGGTCAACAAGAGACTAAAGGATTTGTATGGAATATAGAGAGATGGCATTATTATTATGAATGAAATACACGACTCTTCAGAAGACACTACGTATTACGAATGAAATAGACAACTCTTCAGACTTGAAGACACTAACAGCAGACGGATTTTGTATCATATTGAGTGAAAGTACGAAATCTAGGGTTCTATTCCCACAATAACGGTTGCATAAATGGCTGCAAAATTTGAGCAAAATTTGAACAAACTACCCAAAACAGTTGGAAAGATGTCTATTAACAACGAGTAGAAACAAGATTAGAATAGTGTAACTAGAAGTAAAGAAAAGGTCACCATGCTCTTGTTCAAGTCATTCCATGGTATGCTTAACAACTCTTAACTGTGTCAAAGTTTCTAGTTCGGGAATGTCAACTTAAATACATCAAGCTGGCTATTAACTCCACCTTCGATGATTTAAGACATTGCAAAGTACCTAAGACTAATTGGAATAGAGAATTTTCTTGGAACTAGAAGTGAGAGCCACATCAAGGTCCCTCGTCTCATGTCACCTAATCAACGGCCACATTATCTCTAAAATAGGTGGTCCCTCTGTTGAGAATAAGCAGTACTACAGGAGGGCCGTACCATCTTGAAAAAGATCTAGAAGAAAATCACACGAGAACTTCCAGTAAATATCTCACTACCACAAATACTCATATTGAAGTCCATTACAGGCTACGTATCTTCGCAACTAAGAAGTGTCCTGACGTTCAAAGAATGTACTGGCTATCTCATCGGATCACGTGACCCACGCTGGCCTAAACAGGACTCCTTGATAACAATCAAAATTGGAGATTGGAGTAAACCTTATTTACCAAGCTGATAGCGAGCTTTCCAGTGCTGAAACCGTACCTTCATTTATTTCATGGTTCTTTTCGAGTCTATCAATAGACTTGCCAACCCCAATGTCCTCACGGGTGGCCGTCGTCGGCGTCTCTTTATACCACCACTGACCCAGTTCCCGCTTTTCATCTATGGAGACGGAGTGGACCAGAGATCTTTCCTATCAAACATAGAGCATGGCTCCTTTGTGGGACAGGACGAAGATGAAGACGATGTGAGTGATGTTGCAAGTGTTCTGACGCTGAGATCTTTACCGCTGACACTTGGTTCAGCCACAACAAACGAAGACCAGGCACTGTTCCATAGTTGGCTTCGGGAAGAGCATTCAAGACTCCATTCAGGCGCAACATCCGTAGTTTCTAGACTGTCTTACGGATCAATTGAAAGCGCTGAATTCTCAAGCTTGAAAACATCATATGCTGCAGAGTTTACTATATTGATTAAGTATTCCGTGCCCTTAGTTATCACGTTTGTTCTTGAGCATTTCTTTAGCATTGTATGTTTGCTTGTTGTGGGACGGTTGGGTACTGACGAGTTAGCTGCGGTATCCTTAGGCACAATGGTGACCACTGTTACCTTTGCGCTCTTCGAAGGTGCAGCTACCGCCTTAGATACTTTATGTCCTCAAGCATACGGCGCAGGTAATCTACACTTAGTGAGTCTATATACTCAAAGTTGCACTGCCTATTCATTTGCCATGTTTATTCCCTGTGCATTTACTTGGTGGTATGCTCCATTATACCTTCAGCTAATAATAGACAGCGAGAGGGTCATGTACTTAACTACTTTGTTCTTAAGAGTGATGGTCTTTGGTGCCCCTGGGTATATCTTCTTTGAGAACGGGAAAAGGTTTGTGCAAGCACAGGGTATATTTGAAGCAGGATCTGGTATTTTATTCGTAAGTGCCCCGATAAACATTGGTCTCTCATATCTTCTTGTTTGGAATGAACAATTTGGTTTAGGTTTTATTGGTGCTCCAATCGCTGCGGTGGTTAATTTCTGGCTGATGTCATTGCTACTTGTCCTTTATGTTCGTTTCATTGATGGGGATCGATGTTGGTTTGGCTTGGCGAGTGTTAAGGATATACTGCTGCAATGGAGGAAACTAATGCACTTGGCAATCCCTGGTATAATCATGTTAGAGCTGGAATATCTTGCGTATGAGATCATGACGATTATTGCAACATACTTGGGTACAAATGAGTTAGTCGCCCAAAGTACAGTGGGACTGGTTGCTCTGCTCACATATATGGTCCCCTTCGCCGTGGGAATCGCTTCACTGACCAGGATTGCAAATTTTATTGGTGGTCAGAATTTACAAGGGGCCAAAATGGCAACTAACACAGGGCTTATAGCAGGATTAGTTGTTTCAAGTATCAATTGTCTTGTATTATTCACGTTCAAAAGTGAAATCGCTTCACTTTTCACCAAGGATGAAGATGTCCACAATTTGATAGTGCAACTCTTTGACCCATTGGTTAGTATTATTCAAATTTTCGATGGTATAGCATCAGTCTCGCTGGGGATTCTTCGTGCCCAAGGACTGCAAAAGATTGGAGGATTGATTAATTTCGTTAGTTACTATGCTTTTGCACTTCCACTTGCCTTAGCACTTTGTAATGTTGCAAAGATGGGATTGCTCGGGTTATGGGCTGGTGTTGGCTGTGGAATGATTGTTATTGCTGCGAGTGAGACAATTGTTATCTTCTGCAGCGATTGGGAGCAGATTATGATTCGGGCAGGGCTTATGCACGAGTTCGATGAGGAGTCCATTAATGACTTGTGAGAATTTGGAAGCATATCGTTGGCTGGAGAATGGTGGGATAAGTGGCACGGGTGCGCTTGTGGAGAATTTAATGAGGTATTTTATAACCATGGATAACCCCAACTAGTATGGATTGTCTGGCGATGAAAATGTTCTGATCATCTAACTGCCAAAAAATAGACTGGATCCACTAATGGTATATTTGTTTCTGATGCTTGTATATTGAGGTTTAGATACAATGTATTCACAAATACGCTCGATGATGCTATTATATCTAGATATATTTCCTTCTGAGAGTAGACAAGAGGTGTTCAACTCTACCTAGGGATATAGTATAGCCATATCAGTGTTACCAAGATTTTATGAATCTGATTATTGTCTTTACCAGAGCATGGAGGAGATGTGAGTGTCTATTTGAGTTTGCGCTAGGTGAATGCCTAGCTGACTTAAATCCAGATTCCTATTACCATTGACCTCGGACCTCCAACCTAGCCAAGAGTGTTCCAGAGCAATACTAGTGTATCGGAGAGTGAGGTACTGAGCTGTAGCAATCGAGGAGTACAACGAGCCATACCAAGCTGTTGAATAGTGCCCAGTATGGTCACTCGAACCATACAAGCTTGTTCATACGAGTAGCTTTGCTTGGCGTTTCGATACAGTAGCAAGAAGCATGCAAGCTAATAGACCAAGAAAATACTAGAGCATAGGCTTGATAAGAAGATACAGTACAGTTTATACGGTAATTGAGAGATGCACTAGTACACGAATAATTGATATACGATTAACCAATAACCAATAAGCTAATACACTGACACCCCAAATCACTATGATTGCACCATACACTACTAATAAACCAATTTCAGTACAAGTCCGGCACTAAATCATTGGCCAACGCATCAACTACTCAACTGTCTACCCTCTCATCCTCCCACCTCTTAGTCTTTACCAAAGCTTGCCCTCTTTAAGCCCACACATACCATACCCTCTCCACACACCAGCTGCAAAAAAACGCCAAGACTCTGGACGGTCCACAAAATCAATCCGCCAATCATCGTTCCCCCATCTTATTAGATAAGAACCTGTCCAAAATATCCAGACATAAGCAACCCCACCAGAAGCAGCACCTAATTAATCTCAGCCCCAACGAGCTTTATCTCTCGTTTTGGTAGGTGTCAAGCATTGGAAATAATCTCTCAAAGCAGAAAAGTTACGAGACCCTTGGAGACACATGATGAGCGATTTGATGGAAATGGCCAATTTACCATTCAAACTGTACAGTGTTGCACTTTAATAGAGATAAGTTAGGGACGCAAAGGGAATCCGACAAACAAGGTCTGATCTAAGGTTTAATCCGATCCAACCTCGTCAACGTGTTACTCGTAAATTCACAACTGATAAGTGGATCTCAAGCTGGTAGAGTGCAGAAGTGAAAAATTGGCCTCTTCATGTATGTAATTGCTAGATTAGGGCGAAACAGAAAACGGTAATTCTTGGGTGTAGCAGACAAAGAAAAGCCGCTTGTTGCACGAAGTGTCTCAATCTCACTTGAGCCTATCGCGAAAAGTCTCCCTCTATCAGCTGCAGAGCAGCAGACGCAGTGTCGAAGTGACATAAGTGATAACTGTCAAGAGTGGTTCGCACACTAAAATCTGCCATCGCTAATAACATTTGAATCATATTTCAAGATAAGACTCATGAACAATACAATTTCAAAATAACATAAATAGGATGAAATTTCTTGCTTTATTTCCAGATATCCTCTTGGTATCCTATTTACTCCTTACAATTATTGCCACAGCCAACCTAAGATGTCAATAAAGGAAAAGGAAGACATTGAAGTTCGCCCAGTCCAAAGTGTTGGATACATGGACATCCAGTCTTACATCTCGAGGAAGAACCTGACTTACCAAGGTACTCTCGATGAGAAGGAAGAGAAGAAGACAGCCAAATTACTCGACGAAGCTCAGGCTAATTTGGAGTTAGCTGCCGAAACTGGGTATGTTCCTGAATTAAGACGTAATTTCAGTGTCATTTCGCTTTTGGGTGTTGGGTTCGGTTTGACTAACTCATGGTTCGGGATATCCGCCTCCTTGGTCACTGGTATCTCCTCTGGGGGTCCCATGATGATTGTTTACGGTATTTTGATCGTTGCAGTTGTTTCAATGTGTATTGCTATCACCTTGAGTGAATTGGTACTGAGTATGCCTAATGCTGGTGGACAATATTACTGGACTTTGAAATTAGCTCCAAAGAAATACGCTCCATTCTGGTCTTATATGTGTGGTGCATTTGCCTGGGCCGGTTCCGTTTTCACTAGTGCTTCCGTCACTATCTCTATAGCAACTTCAATCGTTGGTATGTATGCTTTACTTCATCCAGGATTCGTGATCCAAAGATGGCAAGTTTTCGTTACTTACGAACTCGCCAACCTTGCTCTTGTGGTTGCAAACGTTTGGGAAAAGCCGTTACCTGCTATTTCCAAATCTTCCTTGTACATATCCCTTGCATCCTTCATCATTATTTCCATTGTGGTTTTAGCTACTTCTCATGGGGAATTCCAATCCGCTCATTTCGTATTCGTTGAATTCACAAATGGTACTGGTTGGAACTCTTCTGGTATTGCCTTCATCGTTGGTTTAATCAATCCTAACTGGTCCTTCAGTTGTCTTGATGCTGCCACCCACATGGCCGAAGAAATGATTGATCCAAGAAGACAAATCCCTATTGCTATTGTTGGAACTGTGATTATTGGTTTCATTACCTCTTTCTGTTACTCGCTTGTTATGTTCTTCTGTATTAAAGACTTTGAGCTGTTGTTACTTTCAACCACAGGTGTTCCAATCATGGACATTTTCTACCAAGTTGTGAATAACAGGGCCGGGGCCGTATGCTTGCAGATGTTGATTTTGTTGACGGCTATTGGCTGTAATATCGCATCGCACACTTGGCAAGCAAGACTTTGTTGGTCTTTTGCTCGTGACGATGGTCTTCCTGGATCCCGTTACTGGTCTAAAATTAACCCTCGTACTGGGCAACCAACAAATGCCCATTACATGTCTTGTGCTTGGTGTGCTGTAATTGGTTGCATCTATATGGGTTCCACGACCGCATACAATGCCATGGTCACTGGCTGTATTTTGTTCTTATTACTTTCCTATGCTGTTCCAGTTGTCTTCTTGCTCATGAAGGGTAGAGACAACATTCAACATGGTCCATTCTGGACAGGCAAGCTTGGATTGGTCTGCAACTGCGTCGTTCTTGCTTGGGCCGCTTTTACAACCGTCTTCTACAGTCTTCCACCAGTAATGCCTGTCAATGCGGGTAACATGAACTATGTCTGTGTCGTTATCGGACTCTTTGCAGCTTACTGTGTTGTCTACTGGTACTGTAGAGGCCGTGTATTGTTCACTGCCAAGGTGAACAGAGAAAGTGAAAAGGATGAGTTGACCACCATTTTCTCGAACCAAGTTGCTGGGTTGGAAGCTATTTTATCACGTAAGAGTACAGTTTATGTCTAAAGTTCTTTATATTAATAGAGTTTCGCTGGGCGAAACAATACCTGCTAATACATTGTAGATACTTTATATGATTGTAATTATAAAAGAAAACTGAGATTGGGTTAACTAAGAAACGTTTTCAAGAAGTGTTGCATTAGTAAATCAATTGCAAAGTTCGAGAGCAAATCTTGATTTTTACAACCTTTTGCTTTATTATTACACAAGTATCTGGTCCTCCATGGGATATCTCGTCAAAGGTGGTTGATCCAATAATTAAATACAGTGAGTGTCTCTATTCCCAAGTTTTGAAGGAAACTGAGTTTGTTGGTGTCTATGCCTTAAGCATTGGGTGCTTATTTTGAATTCAATCCTGCGCTCCAAGAACCAGCCTTCAATGATATTTGGAGTTAGTGAAGAATACTTTAGCCAGGACTATTCAGTGACCCTAGTTAATCTTATACGAATACAAAGATTAGTGGAGAAACGGTGTCCTTATGTGAAATCCTACTTACAGTCAAATATCTCGAGCAATCTGACCAATTTTCTATCAAATACAATTGATTGAGATAAATTGCTGTTTGGCAAGTGGTTTTATAGGGATTGAGACTTTTATTGAAGCTTGCCCATGAAAAAGGAGTCGAACACTCGAGTAATTGAGCTTGAGCTTTTGTTTGCTTTGAAAACCTTTGAAAACCAAAGGTTGGAGGATGCACCCTGTAGTTGAGTGTCCTGTAGTCGGACAGCAAGCCTTTGATAAATAGGGCATCAATCAATGAAACAAGGACGAAAGAAACGGCAAAGAACAATTTAATTAGGACTGTTTGACAACCATTGAAAAGATATCGAAGACATTCTATAACGATTTCTCAAGAAGGATAGTAGTCTTCATTACCGTACCAAACATAACACCCTGTTTATTGGTGCCTGGATTTGCTTCGATCATACCCTCCTTATCCTCTACATAGGACTATAAACATTTCCGCATGTAGAAAATAGGAACACCAGTGTATACGTCATTTGCCTTTTCATTTAGCAGTAATACCTAAGGTCCAAAGGTTATCTGATATGAGTGCAATGAGAGCATTTCATTTTGTTAAAGATAGGGATTGTTAGCTCTAGAGTATTTAAGATAGACATCTGTTGTTTGGTCAGCTGGGTTATTTGAATAGACTAAATCAGTAGTGAGTTCAATAGGGGTCACAGCGTATATTGACAGAGCTTTATCTAATAGGTTTTCACTCTGGGAACAAGAATAAGTAGTTTCTGTATTGTCAACAGAACCAGCAGAACATGACCATGTGGAAACCCAATTTCGATCCTGGAAACGAGCTGATGAAATCGTTGGAATTAAGCATGATTGTGGGTGTTGTACTTAGTCATTGCTTCGACATTCTTATCTGGGGTCAATTGCTGCAAAAAAAAGTGCTGCAGTTTTTGCCTGTTTGAGTCGAGATAAGGCAGGGATAAGGTAGGAATAAGACAAGGATGGATTGGATGGCGATGTAAGCTGTAGTACTTCAAACTGTATTTAAGGGGATGTTAGTACTTTCAATGGACGCTATCTTGACAAGACATAGATATTTAGGTTTTGATATGGTACCGCAAGTAGCCAGTATTAGTAAGATTAGCATCATTGTCTTCTACCAGATTGACTGAAGGATAAACTCCAGGAAGTAAGCCTCTGTGCATGAAGATGTGGCATCACTGTATCAAACAAGTCATGAGTTTTAGGGAATTGTTGGCTTGTCGAAGAGAAACAGTTTGGTGTGGTTGCGTACACATACACACTATATCGGGTATACGATGGAGCGCATTTATGATATTATGGGACAGCAGCTGATCTGGTTTGCGGTCATCGCAACATTTTGGCAAGCCTCTGCCAGGGTATTGGAATGTCACAGATTGATTCTGCATCCTCAAGGCGTGGATGGGCTGGTAAGTCCAGCTGTACTTATTGAGCAAAATGTCCTATTCCAAATGCCCATAACTTAATGTGCTTGTTATGATACAACAATGACTATTCCTTCTGTTACCCATTCTTTGGAGTTGGGTTGAAATTTTGGCAATTGTATTTCCGAGACACTCTACTGATAGTCATGATGGTGCAATAGATTCCTCTTGCTGTTACCGGAGGGCATAATGGCATAGCTCAATTTACGACCAGGTATTGCAGTAAGACTGGTGATGCTTAACTCAGAGAGAATTAGCTTGTCTTGGTTGACCTTATTGTGGCGTCAGCAATCGTAAAGTATAGATGAACAAAACAGGCACCGATCAAAGATTATAGTCGATTGGTTTAGTTGGAGTAACTAGAGACTAGAGAGTTTTAGGAAGAGAATTGTTGAGCAATGTCAACGAATGGGGATCACGAAATGTGGGCATCACCTGAAGTACGATTGACACAAGAAGGGAATAAGAGTGTGCTGGTATGGAGAATGAGTTTGATTGGGTAAATGAGGGATCAAGATAGTGGAATTGGGGGATTGGATGTGTGTTTTGAGTACATTATCTGAGTACATAATCTGAGCATTATTACCTGAGTACCCAAGCATAAGAACTTATTTTAGGAATGGTATGAACTCTGCAAAGTGGTAGTACTCCGCCAATTGGCAGTGCTCCATAAGGGGATTGTAAGTAAAGTTCCCAATTGGTCTCTATCTGATCAGCTAGCCAGTGGCTCCCATCCTGTAGACCATTAATTAGGCATTTACCACTCAACTCCTCTACCAAGAGCGTACAGTTCCACAGTTATACAACTTAACCACTATCTCGCATATTCAAGTGCTTTGGTTTACTGCACCTTTAAGGAGCGACTTACGAAAGCTTATATTGGCAGTAGCGAGATGAAGAAGATTCCTTGTCATTTTGAGGCACGATCAACTCTATGAGGGATGAGGCTTGGCTCGAGCAAGCTTGTGGAGATTCGAGGAGACTTTACGAAGTACACTCTTATGCTCTTATCGAGAGAGAGCCCGGGTAGCCTACACTGAGAATATCAGGTTGAAACTTGTTCTAAGAATACTGAGCGACGGTGGAGAGACTTGCCCTAACCTGCCTGTGTTCTTCTTTAGTTATTAGCTGATTGAATGGTGGTTACCTATTGCAACCTAAGGCATAGAAACACCCAGAGTATCTGTATGAACAAACTATAACAACTCGATAGGAACCTTCATCAAACACACCCTTATCACTACCTTCCATCTCACCACCCCAGGTGTTTCAACAGCCTCATGCATCCTCCCTGCACCTTTCAGTTTATACTAACAAACACTTTGACTTCAAAAAAAAGGTAAACATCAGACTACTTGGAAATCTTCAATTTCGATTTTTTATCTTCTAATGCAGAGTCAGCCGCCTCCTGACCATAATCCAACGTCTTTCTTAACCTCCATTCAATTGACAAGTCCGTTCTATTCGTTGTATTAGAGGCCTATGATGCTTGCTGCTCAGCTAAACTGTAAATTCGCAAACTGTAAACGCTCCAACCACCATGAAAAAAGATCCAAAAAAAAACAAAACGAAACAACCAACTCAAAGGCCAAAGAGACTCCATTTCAAATGACAAAGGAACCTCACCACGGCAATGATAGCATTTCAGGTTTGATTCCCTCGAATTACCTGTTCAAAGCCGTTCTTCCAGATTTGTTTGCTGTTTACAAACAAGCTGATTTGGACACGAATATCCTCACATCCAAGGTCGTTCCAATTGGATTCCATGAACCAAAACCTTCCGATATATTGAGTTCCTACGCAAAGATCTCGTTGAAATCACCTCAACTTACATCTATTTTGGACAAACATGATACCGGGAAATATTCTGAGTCGGCTTATGCCTTATATCATGACATCAAGTTGGCGTCAAACTCCCTTATCAAGCTGTACAAGATTGGATCAACTGGTTATCAAAATATTGATTTCTTCTATAAGTTTGCAGTTGAATTACTCTTGAGAGAGTTGAGCCGTTTAGGGCTTTCTATACTGCAGGATGCTCGTGATGATAACCCCTCCGAATTGGACGCCTTGCTCACTGAAGACTTCAGCAGAATTTCAAGCAGTTACACTCTATCTAATGGTGAAGTGGTTACCTTCATTTCCAAAACAGAGGAGCCTGAAACGGCATTACCCGAGGGAAATATTCATTTGCACCCTTCACACCCAAATCACCCTCAACAAGCGAGAAGAGCCACCGTTCAACCTCTCTTTTCATCCATCATACGTAAATCTGAATTGGATATTGTACCAACCAGAATTCAAGATACAAAGTTCCAGGTTTCAACTGTGATTCCTTTATCTACTGCTTCGATTTCCCGTTCTGAAAACACTTTGGCTGCCTTGTCTCCTGAAGTGGCCAAATTTCCTTCCCCATTGGACCCTCAACAAAGTGCTATTTTGCATGATTTCTTTCATCCAATATGGTATACCATTCCTATCCCAACCTGGCTAACATATAAAACTACTGTCAATAGACCAGGAAAAGCTTTGAGTGGAAACGAATCTGGACCATCTGATCCAATTCGACCACAATTACGTGTCTTACAACAGCTACAAAGTGCCGATCTGAACACTTTAGAAGCAACTGGAGACACTTATAGATCCTTTGCTCCTTCTGTTGACCTGGGAGATTACATTATCACCAATGAACATAAAGGAAGTGTTTGGTTGCACCATGTAGGTTTAGACCAAATTGAACAAATCAAGAAGAGTTTTTTGAACAAGGGAAAGCTTGCAATAGAAAACAAATCATTAAGTGAGGACAAGGCGCACTCTGATATTGATGGTGAACTTGAAGCAGACGAAGACGAGCCAACTACAAACGTCTCTAGGGTGATCACTGACATTGATTCTAGCGTAATTGATCTCGCTCAAGTACTTCAGTGGGATCCTACCAAGATCTCAATATTGAAGCAACTTCAAAATAAGAAGACTCAATTGAAATCAGCAGCTAGTTTACAGAAGCTCATCTCATTAAGTTTGATCAAATTGAATAAATTACGTCACCAACGGTTGGTTCTGAGTACTCAACAAGGTTCATTGCCGCTGCATACTGAAGCCCAATTGTATCAGAAAATCATGCAATACACCAAAATTGCCATTCTCAAATATGATGTTTCTCCAGATCAATTGAAGTTTGACCTAGACGATAAATTGCCAGTATTGGTTTCTGAGTATACCGGTGTATTACCAGGACTCCCAGGAAAGACGATTCCTGTGACTACTGGTGCTAGTACTCAGCAAAAACCACCAACTAGGTTGCCAAGTATCAGAGGGCCATACAAGAAAAAGCCTAGGTTCTGATTAGGGTAGGAAAGGAGACCTAGTAGAGAATTGTATCATATGTATAGTAATTAATATCTAAAGACTTTGAATGTATAAGTTGATCTCACCTAGCATTTCCCTCAAACATCATTGTTGTGTCTACATGAAGTGGTAGTACATATGAATATTGATTCGCTTCAGCAAACAAGGCAACATCTAGAACCATATACCGTTCACCTATTGATCAATATTTCATTAACCTATTACTCCAATTGCTTATAGGTATCTATTTCTATACGTCTATCGAATACTATATATCAACACCATTTGCAAACAAGTAAATTAAGTAAAAGTTCAAAAAGGTAATAAATACCCAAGTCACAATACTAGTGACTCTCAAAAAGGTCCCGTTTTCAAAAGAGACTGAAATGAGCTCATCGTTCAATAAAGGCGAATCTTCACCAGGTGCAGCTTCACTCTTGTAGTGTATGGTCATGTATTCCTTTTTGCAGGTAAAATAGATCAATGGTGCAGTAATAATTGGCAAAATGAAACTCAAAACAACTTGAGATGAGTTGATGATAGTTGATACTCCAGAATCACCCAATACCAATATGACAAGAAGAACAGGAATGATAGCCAATGTTCTTGTGATTATTCTTCTCAACCATGGTTTCAATGACCAATTGATAAACCCTTCACTTATGATCTGCCCAGCCATTGTGCACACTATCCCTGCGCTCTGACCAGAAAAGAGCATGGAAAGGGCGAATATGAGACCAGCAGCTGGTGAAATATAAGCAGATAACATCTCATAAATAGACAACAAATCAGCATCTTCTGCATCAGGTCTTCCATAGAGGGTGGAACCAGCTACAATAAGGATGGCTGAATTCACAAACACTGCAATAATAAACAAGGATAAAACAAGCTCGGTGTAAGAATACGTCAAGCAATACTTGATTGCCCTGTACAGGGGCTTGTACTTGTTAGAGAGGATGGTACCATCAGAAATACTTTTGATTCTATCAATTGTTGCAGAAAGCAATTGGTCCTGTGCAAATACAGACGAACGACGAGAGGCACTCTGTTCCGGGATTGGTTCATATTCTTCAGTATACAACCCATTTTTAATATCATAGTCCTTCAACCTTGGTTGGACCAATGCAGAACCCAAGAATAATGAGTGAGGCATTACAGTACTTCCCACAATACCACAACTCAAGAATAATGCTTGTCTTTCTTTGAAAATACGAGGATACGCCGGTAAGAATCCCTTTGCAATATCTCCTAAAGCACCTGGTGCGTAGGAACATTTGAACAACTCCAAAACAAAGCAAATACAAGTGGCTAGCACTAATATTGAAACTAAGATCTCGAATAGTCTAGTTTGCTTCATTGTTCCATCCTTGTGGTAAACTCCCAAAACGACAAGTACATCCAAAACGGTTATAAGAACACCCCAGACCAATGGTATTCCAAAGAGAATCTTTAAAGCAATTGCTGTCCCTATTACTTCTGCCAAATCAGTCGAGATAATAGCAAACTCTGAGAAGACGTAGAGCAATAGATTCCATTTAGCAGGCAAATGCAAGCGGCACATTTCAGCCAAGTCCAAGCCTGTAACCGTGCCCAATTTGATGCAAAGAGATTGCAAAATGATAGCAAAGATGTTTGACATTAGAATAACGAAGCATAGCTTGTATTCGTACATAGCACCAGACAGCACACTAGTTGAGTAGTTACCTGGGTCCATGTAGCTTACGCTTACAATAAGGCCAGGTCCAATGAACGAATAGTACTTTTTAAGTATTCGAACTACATCGTGTAGTCCTAATTGTGCACTCATACTATTCAGAGGTTCTTTTAAGGCAGCTAGACGTGAGCTTAGATGAAGAACAAGTCACCCACCGTTGCCGTGCCCCATCAACATGTGCGCCAATTTCTAAACTGGATTTATGGAGTGATTTAAACGCGACATACCCCAGGACGCGACATTATAGATATTTTTTCATTATGAAAATGGCGTTGCCAAAGGACGAGCTGATCGACAGTCAGCGATGATTGGACAACTAACCACGAGACTGGTTGGGAGATGGCTAAGGCTCAGTTCGAATAATGTGAGATTTCTCACAGTTCCCACAGCTTCCGTGGCTCCAGTGGCTTCGCTAGGGAAAGAAATTGTGGTGAGCAATTGCTCATCCTCATTGAATACCTATAAACAACAGTTCCCACAAGACACGACTACAATATCTTACATTGATTCATACAAACGCATTAATCTGTTCCCACCGGGTCAACCTGGTAGTGCTGTTAAAATTGGGATATTATATGCTTCTGGAGTGAAACAATCCAAGGTCCTCGATGTGTTGTTAGCAGATCCATTATCTGAAGGTAATACTAAATGGTTTACTCCAGTTGAGAAAAGACTGAGACTGATCGTCAATGAATTCAGTTTCGTACCTAGAGACGAATACAAAGAAGCTGGAGTGACTGGAGAGTTTCAAATTCCTTCTCCCATTTTAAGTGCTGAGTGCAGAAATTCGTACTCAGAAGTATTGGATTCGCTGATAACTGCCAATAACATAAAATTTGTAGAGGTCAACAATTTATCGGAGAAAGAATTGCTGAGTATTGACTTCTTCATACGAATTTCCTCCAGTTACAAGGAGGTTATTCAAGAAAACCAAGACAAAGTGTTACTCAATATAATAGATAACCTGGAATATACTCCAAGATCGTCTGAATCTTCAAAGTTAACTTTGGACTTGAATGGTGATGATCCACACACCCTCAAGGTTGACTCTGAATTAGCGTTGAGAGGGATCAAAAAGTTTCTTGAATTCGACGTTGAAGCTTCAAGTGAATATATCGAAGCGATACAGAAAAGTAATATTAATGAAGTAGCCAAGGCTTTGACATGGTACCTGAACCTGAAAAACATTAACAATTTCGTATTGAGCAATATTACCAGGCGATTGAATAACAGTTCTTCGTTGGAGAATTTGCAAAAAGTTCGTCAAGAGATTGAAACCGTTGATATCACCAACTTCAACAACACAGTTCATACTGAATTGCAACAGGTTTTCATTCCGCAAACAACCCTGTTCTTCCGTCGTAATTTACACTGGTGGCAATTGTACTACAAGAATGATAACGTGGAATATGACATAAAGGATTTCCTCAGTCAGAACTTCCTAAACACAAGTCTTGCTGAGTATTCCTATTTGAAGGGCCAAATTGATTTCAAATTATCGTCGTCAATCGCAGACAAGCACGACAGCATTAACCCTATTTCAGAACATAAGGATGAAGTCATAAACAATAGAGTATCAAATGAGTTGCAGCCTTTTGTAAACAAAATTTTGATAGATGCATTTATCTTCTACCAATTGCCCATCACCGTCATCTCTGTTTTGGCGCACCAGATCTTCGACTTTCAACTTAACTCCGTTGTTGCCCTTACACTTTTAGGATGGACTGTTGGGTTCAATCATGTGTCCAAGAGTTGGAGCATCAAAGTTAATGAATGGCTTAATACGCTTTTTGAGGACACCAGAATATGCTTGACCAAGAAGTGTGTTGATAAAGGGCTACTTTTGCAATTGAATAACAAGTATGATGCTGAATTGAGGAATGTGAAGTTAAGAAGTGCGATTGTGAAGAGCATTAATGAGGGAAGATAATGATCCTGTAGTGACAGATTAACCCAATCATATAGAGACGATGCCTTGAGCAGTATTATGGAGAAGGACTGAGCGTTCTCACTTTGAGTGGAGTGGGAGGTTAAAGATATCACAAACACGCTTAATAATACTCAAGTTCTATTATATGGAGATCAAGCAAACGATACTCGTTGTATAGAGCATTGGAGTATATGGTTTAATGAAGAGATTTTATAATAGTCACTTATATTTAGTGGGGATAGATATGAAAGTAGATGATAGTGTACACTAGTGTACAATAATGAATATATTTGAAGCATTCTAACAATGATTGAAAGAGTTTCTGGATGTTTTGAGATGGAAGCCAATCTCCCCTTGGTAGTCGTAGGGGAAAGTCCTGATTGCTTTAAACCATGATCTTATAAAGTAGGTGGGGAATCTTGTTGTTTGCTTAACCTCTTCTGCTCCAATTGTTGTTCCATTCTGGCGAATTCCTTTAACGCAACTTCTTCTCCAGCATCCAAGACTTGCTCTACGCCTGTAACTTCTTCAATATAATGCATCAACATGGATTCAATTCCATTCTTTAAAGTGTCTCCACTCAGAGAACATGACTTACATGCACCCTGCAATTTAAGCAGTACAATACCGGTTTCTTCGTTAAAACCCTTGAATTCGATATCTCCACCGTCATCTTGGACCGCAGGTCTAATTCTTGTTTCCATCAATTCCTTAATCATTGAAACAATTTCGGAATCATCGCTATTTGAAAGGGCAGCCTCTTCTCTAACTTCGTCCACTAAGTCTTGATTTATCACTGGTTTTCCAGATTTGATCAAAAACTCGTCAACAACATCGATGATTTCAGGCCTCAAGTTTGCCCAGTTAATGTAATCTTGCTTATTCACGGTAAGCCAGTCTCTACCCAACATCACCGAGCTTACGCCAGGAACTCTAAATAGTCTCTCAGCCAAAGGTGACCTTTGGGCCTGTGACATGGTGGTAAATTCAAACGTTCTATTGACGGGGGAGATCATGGCCTCTTGGGATAAGAATTTGAGGGCATTGGCATTAGGGGTGGGTAAGGTTTTGAACGAGAAGAGTCTCGATTGTATGCGGATCATGTTGTGATAATTAGATAATGTGATTAGTGTGCTAATAAACGGATTGGTTTATCGATAAGTACTGAATAACTATTTGAATACTTCACTTCAATGCAAAACTGCTCCGTGATGCTTGTAATATAAATGACATCAACTTGAATTATCGATCTCGGAATCGAATTTTTTTCCTTGACAATTTGGTTACAAAGAGAGTGCACATCCTTACTGCCGTAGTTAGTGGAGAGTTGGGGAAGTGCACGCTTACATCCAAACGGATTCGATTGGCTGAATTACGATGGAGTGTGTATAATGTGGGGGTCGTGAGTTTTTGATGAGAGTTGAGACTAAGGTAATGAAGGATGGTGTGTCTGGGGAAGCCCAGGAACATATTCGGAATTGTAAAGAGACGTAATACCATTTGTGGGGGCTTTTTTGGGTTTTGCAAGTTAATCGGAGGTCTTAAGATACAGTTTGGTTGTTTGTTGGCGTGTTGCAGTGTACTACTTGTGGTGGTATGTTAGTCAGCACTAATCGTAAATAGTATGAAGGGTTGGAGGGATCAGCTTATGAGGCAGCAAAGCGAAGGGAAGCGAAGAGAAGCGAAGATAAGAAGACGCGAGACTGTGGTGTGAGACTCATGTGGTGTTGTATTTCTGCAAGCAGCATCTTTGGTCTGCTCTTGGTGCATCTGTGGCATGTGTGGAACTTGGTTTGCTTATTCTGTACCTCAATTTGCGGCAACATATATTATGCGTGGAGTCAATTGCACGAAGCATGTCTACCACCAACAGCATACACAATACCAGCAACTGGTAATGGACCAATTCTAGTAAAGTAAAACCTATAGAAATACTCACAGTTGCCCCTTCTATCTGATAGATACTCCCAAGAATTGATAGGTGTCCCATAACTACGGCAAAACGACGTTATAGCAATGGCCCTTTCCACATCACAAGTTATCTTTAACCCGTTGGTTTTTAACTTTATCCGGATAGAAAGGAAAATCCTTTTCCTCCTGTACCTTCCAACAATTACTATATATCCCCCTTACGCTACATTGAAGTTCGTTTTCCTTTTCCCATTTGAAGCATTTTTTGCAGCCAATCAAGCACAGCAATGCTGACCTTCCAACTGCCTACATCAGCAACCTGCTCAACAACCTAATATTCCACCTCTTCCCAATTATACATCTGTTCACTAGCACTCTGCTAATAACAATACCAAATGTCAGTTTGCATGTATTTCTCAGTAATCTAATAACTGTACTATTGCTTTGTATGCACTAACTATCCACTATATCAGATGTACATCATTAAACCAACTGTTAAAAGCACCCAAGGCACGTTCAACGAAGCTCCAACAGAAGACGTCTTCACCTCATTCCTCTTCAGCTCACTTCTCTTTGCCAGTTTTACATTCGTTTCTATCTTCTGGTCCTTGTTGATTGTTTGTGGAGTGGCCAAGGAGCCATCCCAGCAATAATTATCAAAGCACTTACGACATTCATTCAGTTGTTCAATTCCACGTCTTTCTTCTTCTCTTCGTAAAACTGCACATGCGACACAGGTTCTCCATTCCTGGTCCAAAGTCCCGTTATTTCGAGTGGTTGTTTCAATACCATTGCGAATCATCGATTTCTTATCCAGATCAGTATAAGTCAACTGGAATGTAGAAGTATTCGAGTCGAAACTAATTGGTGCATTTGCAATGTAAACAACCAAGGGAGGAATCACACCATCCTTAACTAAAGCTGTCAAGTTACTAGCGTTGCAGCCGAAAAAGGTTGGTTTAGTAGTTAAGTTGTGAAGCATAAACGTGTTGGTATCAGGCACATATGGGAATACAACAGATTGCCCTTGTGAGGTGAATTGCCTTTCGTATGTGGAAACCATAGCATCACCATTAGGCCAACCATCAGGCAGGTCATCTGAATTATCAAAAGCAAATGCAATATCAATAGCTCTTGCTTTATTCAGTACTGTACTAAGAGGGATAAGTTGCCCAGTAAGACCACCATCAATCAAGTAAAGTGTATCGTTCAGTGTAATGTTATTGGAACTAGCATATTTCGAATTGAAGAACGGGTTTGGCGAATAATGGGCTACATCCTCGTAATCATCAGATAGGTAGTCTAAGAACCATCTAACAAATGGCTTGAGAAAGAAGTTGAAGGTACAATCTTCACAAACCAAAGTGTTCAAGAATTCATTAAAAAGAGACGAGGAAGTTCCAAGAACAAAGCCTGCGTTGTCAAACCCCTCTACACATTTCTCTGAATCTAATGGAACACCGTTAGATACGTTAGTTCCAATGTACTTCAAGTCAGCGAAGGTATTAAGCGAAGGATCAAACAGTCCCATCTCAAAAGGATTGAACTCAACCTCAGTCAGGTTTAAATTGTATACAACCGTCCCAGGTCTTCTTCCAACCGCAGTAATTATTGGGAAAGGTATATCATGATTTGCAAAGAGTGGATCGTCTCTTATCAGGGTGAAAGTAGAATACTGATCGTCTGAAGTGAATAATTGACGAGATAAACCACGGCCCCAGTAATCAGTTAGTGAAACATCAAACCCAGCATTCTCTTTGGATAAGATATCTTGTTCTATACCATTCTTTCCCGAATAATAGTTAAGATGTGTTAAAGCACCATCTAAGTTATGGATCAAAACATCCCAATATAAAGAAAACATGCTGGATTGGTTTACCAATTGTCGAGAAGTCGTCAAGTTCCATAAGTCATTATCTTCTTGCAAAACAATTTCATCAATGCTTGAAAAGTTGTTAAAGAGCAACGAAGATAACATCCAAGATCCTCCAGATAATGCTGAAATGTATGTAGAACTTTGTAACAACCCACCCAATCCAGTACCCTTGACGAAATTTGTTCTCTCATCAAGAGCTGCAAGCTGACCAGCTCCACTTAACATTGCACGGTATCCACCCCCTGAAAATGCCAATGCCACCAGGATATTCAGATCCTTGACCAAACTTGCAGCATCAAAGGACATGTTGGTCAGTTTCATGAACTGAACCAACCCTTCGTTTGCCTTGGACCGTCTTTCGCTGACCCAGTTCTTCTCGTCGGTGGATATGCCTGTGGCTTCTCTTATAAATGATACATTGTTCGGACATTGCACGAACGTTGGTCCATAGCCAGCTATGGTTGGTGAAACTAACGTAGATATTATCAATGCTGATAAAATTGGCAAGCAACTTGTAACCATCGTAACCCAATATACTCCAGAACAAACATCTTCATAGTTCTGACGGACTTCAATTGTATTTATAACTCATCAACTCATGGCATTGCTTGCACTTTCTCCAATGTTGCAAATTTCACATAAATTTCATTCTTGCGGAGTCCCAATACTTCCGCATCAAGTAATTTTTTTGCAATTTCATTTGTGGGGAGGGGGGAAGACATTGAGTACAAGCAACGGTAGCACTAGGTTATAGGGGCTTGCCAGGGTCATATTGGGGTTTACGGGGAAGATTAGGAACATTCCGAAAAATTCACTTTAATCGTGATGGTTGTTTGTTTAGAAAAGGATCACTATTGACTCCTTTATTGGCACTTTTATTGGTTCTTATATGGAGTTGGAGTTGATTTGGAATATAATTTACAGCTTTGGAGAGGTGTTGTTTCGTAGAAAGAGGAGAATTCTTCATTTGGGTGTTTATGCCGTGAAGTAAGGATTTGGGGGTGCTGAGTTGGGAATGGTGAAATAATACATTGATGCAAGGCATTTTCAGTGAAAGGTGATTTTGGGACCCTATTGTAGATGGCTTTGTTGTCCTTCTACACATTAATATCTTCTCCCTTGTAAACTCAATTAATTTATACTTGCCTTTCTTTTTGGAAGTTGAAACCATCTTCTAAAAGCCACAACTATCAAAAGTTCATTGTTGATTAAGATTCATCCCCGTAGCAGTCCATATCGCCTCACGTTTGTATCGTTGAACGCAGGTCTACCCCAGATTTAATGTTCGCATTTCACTATATTATATGCAATATAGAATATGTCAAACATGCAATAGTACCTGCCAAGAGGCCTCAAGAAGGAGCTGCAGCGGAAATGGAAGAAGACGCTGCAACTCAGCAACTACTATCAGATGACAGACAGCACATGCTCGAGAACTAACTGCTACCACGTATATTTGTTTCCCGAAATCCGAACAAAATATCTTCACTGCAGATCTTGGAAAAGTCAATTTGCACATATCGAAGTCATAGAGCAACCAGTATCGTGCCACATCCACTCAATTGGTTCCTTACACCGGGCTTCACTAACAAAGCTCAATTAAGAAAGTACATTCTCTCAATAAATAATCTATTATAATAGCCCAATAAATAAGACTCTGCCTCTCAATAAATACTCGAATCTGAATATACTTTGACTATTCAGATTCTCCCAATCTCAACTAATAAATACTCTATGGTCTATGTCAACATCTTAAATCTCCTTCTCACCATCAGTGACAATATCATGAATCATATCGTTCACATCAAATGGATTGTCGATGTACATGTTGTGTCCACCCTCACTAACCTTATACAACTTTGCCTTCTTTTGACCGATTCTATTCACCAACTCTTGGCCAGCCTCTGCATTCATGTAATCATACTGCCCATAGACAATATGGAATGGAAATGGTAAACAACCGTGTTCCTTCAAATAAACATCGTACTTATCATACAAAGGGTGCTTACACACTGTCGAAGGTGTTAACAAATTCCTAAGATAGACATCACTATTAGAGCCTTTTGAAATGGAATTGTACAAGTATTCGATTATAAGCAAACATTCACGATTGGTGCCGTATACCAAGTCATTATTATCGTCGAAAACGGCTTCTGGTCCACCTTTGCTTGTGACAACCTTATTGACCTTATACAACCTGGAGTACCACATTTCAAAGTACTTCTTGTATCCCCAAGGACCAAACAATTTGAGTACACGAGGTAAGAAAGGCTGGATACAGTACCATGAAAAGATGTGGCTTGTGGATAAAATGGGCCACCTTGATAAGTTATTATACGAAGTTGTATCTAAGGAAGGAGTAAATGTTGAAAAGCCTTCCTCTGTGTCATCGATTTCTGGACTTGTCAAGGCATGAGCGTGTCTTTCAACACCTACTGGGGATAACAAGATCAAATTTTTAACACGTTGAGGGTATCTAATTGCATAAGATCCACTCCAGTAACCACCGTATGAGTGACCGAATAAATAGTCAATCTGATCGAAATTCTTAGCAGCTCTCCATCCTTCAATTGCTCCCGTATAGAAATCATCTAACTTTTGCAAAATTGGACCATAGTGGGATCTATATTCAGCCATCTCATCCTTGGAGACTTTGTACAGATCAACTAACTTATAGTATTTGTTATGGATTTCATCATTTCCACCTACCATCTTCAAAGTTGGAGACCTTTTCACGATCCATTTCATCATATCAGATCCTGGAATGCTCGGATTCGACAGAAGTCCAAACGTGGTGTTGTCCAAGTAGTAAACGTTATAGTTAAAGTTTCTAGCTTTGAGTTTCTTCAAAACTTGGAAGTTACGGGCAAAACAACCTAAAGATGCTCCATAGCCATGAACAAACACGATATTCTTGACAGGAAAGGCAGGTCCATTAACAATCAGCAACTTCAACTCGTTGATATGGTTCCCATCTTTGTCAATGACTACGTCGTTGTTCTCTCGGAGGATTTCACCATTTGTGCTCAATGGAATCATCAACTCAACGAGTTCATCTTGGAGTTGTTTCAACCTTGACGGATTGAGAGACTTTGCCCACGAACGCAAAGATACTGCAAATGGAAGCCCAGCAAGCTTTGGGTCTTGTTGGTAATTTGAGGGAAGCTGGAACCGTCTGACAGCACTGCTGCTGAACCATCTTCGAATCATCTCTTGTTTTGTTATCTTCGAAGTAAGAAACGCAACGGTGCCCTGGAAATATATTTCAGTTGATCTAGACACTAAATTCGCGAATCAAACCAAAATTCATTGGTTGGTGATGGAGGCATGGGCAAAGGCTGAGGCGCGAAAGCAAAATGGCGAGGTGCTTTCCCGGGGGTCTATCCGACTACTTGACGTGTCTGCAAGATGGGAAACAAGATTGTAGATGAACCACGCTAGTTGTGCTTCCTCTTGGAGTTAAGATGTCTAATTGCGTACGGCAGTAGGGCCATTTGATCCAATTTTTTCGCAACCATTTTGGCGTGGTGGGTATTTGGAAGTCACTGTCTATATTGCCTATATCTCCAATACTTATAATTATGCCACCATTGTCTTTGTCTATTCGAGAATTCCCAAATCACCCAGCTTCCTTGGCTAAATCATATCCACGTTGTCCACAGTATTCCTCTTTGACAAACTGCTGCACTGCAATCTCATATTATACCACTTCTATTGCTCTATAAATCTCTCCTATCATATAAACATTTAGTCTTTTCTCTATTCAAAACGTATCCATAATCTAATATCTAATAGTTATAGGACCTACTTTCGTAAGTTTTAGAGTTCCTACTTTCAGGCACCTCCACAAGCTCGAACTTCTCTGCACCTGAGGCAAATTGTTCACCAAGCATTTCTTCTTCAAACAATTCCACTTCTGGATTGTATTCAAACCATCCCTTCTCGAAGGCACCAACTTCTGCCGCTCCTTCGTATGGGAAGAATCTACATAAAATAGCGTAAACTCCCAGTGAGGTGATGAAACCAACAAGGAAATTGAGATCGTATACTCTGGTAGCACCAATAGGCACGGTGTGAGTACCAGTGGCACCAACGAAGCCCACAATGTTTGGCATGATACCACTCAAATAAGCCGCATAAGCACGCCAGTTGAAACCAATCTTGTTGAATCTGTAAATGGAAGGTTTGCTGGGGTCTTCTGGCAGGTGAAGCGAGTACAAGTGAGTCAAATCAATGAAACCACGTCTAACATAGAAGTAATCACACGCGACAACACCAGCAATCGCAGACAAGAAGACAGAATATGCTGACAAGTATGTGGTGAACATAGAAGAACTTGAGGTAAGTTTCCATGGGCAGATACAAAGAGCCAAAAATGCACAAATGTAACCACCTCTTCTAATGTTCAAGTAACGAGGCAAAAGAGCCAGGACATCAGTACCGAAAGAAAGTGAGTTGGCTGAGATGTTGGTACCTAATTGAGCAATAGCAAAGCAAAATCCAAGTAAGAAAACTCCAGCTCTGTTACCAGGGGTGTAGTTATCTAAGAATCTAGCTAAAACATCGATTGGTGACCAATAAGCTACACCATAAATGGCTTCGGCACCAGAAGTAACCAAGATTCCGATTAATGATGTGATGGAGAAACACATAGGAATGGAAATGGTATAAACCAAGTATTTCATACCATAGGAATTGGTGGTGGAGAAACGAGCGAAATCCGGAGCATTGACAATAAGGGTAGCAAAGTTAGCCAAAGAGTTCATTGTCGAAGCAACAAAGGCCCATCCCAAAACACTTCCCTGCACTTTAGCAGGAGCTCTAAGTACGGGACCAGCACCATGAGCTTTGACCAAAGTCCACACCAAGAAAACAACACCTGCAATGGGAGCTACGACCGATTTGAAAGTGAACAAGTACTTCAATTTGTGAGGAGGCAACCAGATGAATGGCAATGAGAACAACCAGAATAAGAACAAAGATAAGAACGTGAATGTGGTCAAATCTGGGTCTGAAATGTGGTTTGGCATGGTCTCATTTAAGTATTGACCGAATATAGCACGCAACATGACTTCGACACAAGGACCAGCAACTGCACATTGAACAGCATACCACACACAAGACATGACGACTCTGTTGATGACTGGCCATAGAGAACCGTAAATGCCAAATGAAGAACGAGCAGCAACAGGGAAGGAAATATGATACTGAATACCGATACGGGCACCGATACTTACAAAGATACCACATAAGAAGTAACCAAGCCAGACGGAAAGCCAAGTCTGCCACCAATTCAAGCCACCGGCCTGAATACCAGTAGCAGCGATCTGCCAGGTATTAATATTGAAGGAATCAGAGATCCAGTAGAAAACATAATTCCACCAGTTCCAGATTCGCCTTTCCGCCTCCACGGGTTTTAAATCGTAGTTGTATAGGAACATCTGGGAGCCTTCAAGTTGGCCCTCAGGTTGGACTTCTAATTTACGTAAGAACTTCTTGAGCCATGATTCATCCCCATCGTAAGATTCAACATCACCGATCTCGCCGACTGAATTCGACAACTCTTCGATGGAGACGGTTTCTTTAATCTCTTTACTCATTTCTGCAAGAGTTGAAGCCTTAGTATGATTAATGGTATTCTAATGAACCAACTATGGAAGTCAATGATAAGAAAGCCATTCGCTAAAGCGCTAAAGCGAAGATATTTGCAGTCACTTTTATAACGTATTAGTCCCACAAGTCTTACGACTAATCTCAAACGTCTGCGCACAAATAGATAGCGTTGTTTGCTGCATAATTTTCCCGATTTAGCACAAAGATATGGTTCTTAGTGCAGATCACGTCCCACATCCATCAATATCTGTTGCAAACGCCTTTCCATGCTCCCTTCATGCAGGTTGGTTACGCAGGAGCCAACCAGATAATGCGTTAGTTATCATGATTAAAGAAGTCCTGGCACAATAGCAATTCTTGGTAATGGGGTGGCATCACAAGCTAACGAGAAGAAATTTACTGCTATCAGATAACGAAAATACCGCCGAAATTAGAGATATATCTATTAGTTGTCTGGGACAATGCTTCATCGTGTATCTATGACAGTACTCGCATAGCCAATAGAGGAGAATAGTTATCAGTACTTTGTATTAGTTGCGTTACCTTATCGTTCATTTCGACAATCCGATCAAGGGCATGGCTACCGTCGACCAATGGTGTGGGCGATCCTGGAATGGCAAGGTACTAGGACTGGAGATAGAGTGCGGTAGAAGTCCATATGCACTGAAAAGGCGTTGCATTTTGCGGAAATACAATCATAGAGCTTGGTGTGAGTGGGGTGCGTATGGCCCGGTTTACCGTAGTGCATTATCCAACATGGGTATATAATTGATTGCGTATCGCAATTAATGTCTTTCTTGGGGATGAGTTGTATTCTACGGACGTTGATGACACCTTGTTGGCATGTAGTGAGAAGGAAACTGTAAGTTAGACTGCAAAATGAATTAGAACTATCAACGTGGAATCTGTAGGTTCTGCGAATTGCTATTCTGAAACTTAATCTAATTCATAGTCTTCAGGTGCATCAGCAATCAACTCTGTCCCCTTGGTACTTTTTACAGACCGAATCGTCACTCGGTGAAGGTGCATCTGGTTTTCGGAACCTGCTGTGATTGATGGCGCGCAAAATAGTTGCATGCGAGTGGGTAGGTGGTTGGGTAAGCGTATGGATGTTCAGTTTGTGTCTGCAGTGATACTGGGTCTTCTTTTAATAAGATCCGAGATTCGAATTAGATCAAGGAATGAATCTAGAAACATACAAGAGAAGATAGTGGAGATGTAACCAGGGCGATAATAGCCGTGGTGTGAAAATGGAAGTATATGTGACTCTATAGTGCTAACGAAGTTACGTACTTTGTCGGGTTTATGAAGGTACATGGCTAATAGGAGAGCAATAATGAGTGTTTTGGAGGATTTGAGAAGGTTCCCTATATGCTCTTCAATATGATCGAAGTCTTTGACGGTGTTATCAAGGAAGTGGGACCCAATCCACATTATTGACATCTTTTATGACGATCAGCTAGTACCAATGTTGATTATCCGTACATAGGATTCCGGAAATAGCAGCAGGACCTTAAGAGTATTAACAACAACTCGCTTCAATGCTTTCAGATTTTGGCTCACTTTATCATCTTGACATGCGAATTATTCTCAGTGCTTATTGACCAAATCTAATATTGATAGCTTCAGAGCAGCTATGAATACGAGAGTGTGTTCATATGAGCGTTTCAGCCTCAAACAACTCGAATGAAATAACAGAATCAGCTCCACTAGTTATTGTAATCAAACTCACCAATCCTCTGTTTTCAACCTCCCATGGAAGGACCAAGATATTGAATTATTCCCTACTATACAATGTGTATTGAACAGTTTGATGCGCACATTCAGTCTGCAGTTCATGTATGTGTATTTTGCTAAGAATTGCGAGCAAGTATCTCTCACTACAAATGACTCCCCATGGCTTTTTACCAAGCTCTTGAGTGCACTCATATTTAATTATCTCCTCACTAGTGGGGATGAGAAAAACTATCTGAACCCTCACAAAGTTCATAAAGATGATTACGTCGTGGACATTCAAGAGGTGAAAATTTCCCATTGCATAGTGGAAACAATAAAAAACAAAACACGATTCCATAATATACTGTTGACGAAGCCTTTCCACATCTTCTTTCATGAAAAGCGCATCTTTGGAACTAAAGATGACTCCTTGACGTTATTTTTGATATGTTCGGTGCACATATAGTAATTGCATTTCAATTTTTCTTTGTGCACATCGCAGCAAAATAATTGCGAAGCTTGAGGATTGAGACGTTTAAACCGTGGTTTGTAGTTACAATTACAAAAGCTTGCGATGTAATTAAGATGCAGATGCTGTCATGTACTGAAATATTTAAATAGCAACCATAGGTGTATGCAAATAGCAAATGAGCTGAATGCTTATGATTTGACCGTGGTATCTCGTTGGTTCCCCAATGAATGGAACTGCCACAAACGTTGATGGTGCTAGTATCACAGTCGCCCCATTCAACACTGATCCTACTGACTATCCTGGTTGATTAATTACTTATCTATTCGCTTGGCTTTTTTGCACCAACTCGCTTAAACGCCAAATACTATATTTCATTCTCTAACAGATTAATTTACAGTTTAGACTTGGTGTACATTAAAATATCTAAGTTTTGCAGATCCAGCAGACTCCAAATCAACCCTTTTATTTTGATTGAATGGTATTGCAACCAACTGCCGAAGTACTGAATACGCTGTGATGCACGCTGAGACACATATCCAACATTTTACACCTATCTCTTGTTGCTCATATCTGTTGTCACTCCAATTCAGATTCTAATAATAGTATACTCTCTACCTAATGACAAATTCAAATTGTTCAATTTACTTCGATCTCATATGCCATCGCAATGCCTTCCTACATCATTCCCACTCGCTGTCTTCAAATGACGCTTTTTTGCGACAATCCACTCCAGGTTTTAGACACTTTAGCAAAATTCCATTGATTCCTCCATTTATCCTAAAAACTTTATCCCTTACAAAAGCCTTTAATTCCATAGTCTCTTAACTTGATTCAAAATTGCCTCGTCACAGTCCTCAGCCCCTCAACATTCCGTGTTGCCACCAGTTACCTGAATCTCCACTTCTCCTATGCGAGAGGTGTAATTTCAAGGTGTCTAATTTTCTGAGGCATTGGCTGGACTCCAAATCAGGAAATGTCATTTTCTTTTTGAGTGTACAATTGAGTTGTGCTTGTTATCAAACGCTACATCGAGGCTTAATGACCCAGAACGTCCCTTGGGCTAATGGAAACAATGTGCTACCGACATCTAATGGTGGCAAGATGGAGGATGCACTGTTTGCAAATGGAAATTCTACTTTAAACGGACATTCACAGGCCTATGGAACTATCAATGGAATTGCTGATGCCAATATAATATCGGCAAATCAATCAACTTCACGTGGGAGTCTGCTGAATCCCACTTCATCATCATCATCTGACCTGAATCAGCCTGTAATAGTACCTGAAACCCCTACTGTAATGCCTTTGGCTTCAGTATCGAATAATACTTCAATTAATAATACTAAGATTGTCACTTCAAACTACAACAAATCTGCCAATCCAGCAACTCTCCTTTCAACTACGTCTCCGGTTATCTTACCCGAAGGACCTACAAATCAGCACGTTCGATCTTCCCTAAGTCCATCTCATAAAGCATTCAACGACCATGAACTAGTCACCTACATCTTCCCGGACTTCTATGCTGTGAACTACTTCCTGAAAGAATTTCATGCTTCCAATGAGTTCTATTCAATCGAAGAATCAATAATATCTGGTTTCGATATATACTTAGTAGATCAATGGGTACAAGACAGAAGAATCGGAACCGTCGTTGGTACTTATACTGGTAACTTGGGTTCTAAGATAAATGCAACTAAAGTCACTATTTTAAGAAAACAATTAAAACATTACCCTCAAAGGTTCCAGGAATACTTGAATGAGCTTATTGTGAATCATGCAAAGATAAAACGAATGGACGAAAAGCTGTCTCGGAGAAACAGCGATAATGTATCTGAGGATCCGAACATGGCAAATATTCATGGCACAACAGGCTCGATTACAACTGCCCCAGATACTATCGAAGATCCCTTATCAACCGATACAAAGAACGAGATTTGTTTTGTAACGAACTTGGCTGCCCTCCCATCTATCCTTAATCTTATCCCAATCACAAATGGTGATTCTCGTGAGATAATGCATGATTTCATCATCAACTCGAACTTGAAGAAACTTCAATGTAGTGGTCGTTCGTTATATTTGACGACTGAACGAATATCTGATGCCAACGAAGACAAATTTAGGCATATGTACAAAATGCTTAACCCAAACGTTCCCATTAAGTTTGCAATTCGTGAACTAGTCAATATCATTCAAACAAGTTTATTTTACTTTGACTTGCTTGACGCAAAGTATTGCGATGGTTTCTTATGCAATAAAACGGAAGAAGCTATCTCAAACTGGTGGAATTTAGTTGGCTTACCGCATTATAACATCAAACCAAATCCATCTCAAGGTAAGTTGCCAGCCAGATCTGTTGCTGCGATAATAAGTTTAGTTTTAAGCATCAAACTTAGACTACACATTATTGGAGGATGTGATGTCCCAAAAGATCCATATGATTTTGAGAACTTCATGATTTCCATTGGACAGTTCCAAAAACAGTACAAACTAGAGAAGAAGAGAAAATTGGACTTGGAAACCTTAAACAAATTGTTCACCGTTACAAATTCTAAGTTACTTCCCGAGAGAAATGCCAATTATTATCTCGCAATCACAAGCCCAAACCCAAACAGTAGTTCAACTAACTACAATCACAATCACAGACATAATGATTCATACCTGGACCTGTTTGATTTATTCGAACATGAAGCACCGCTATCTCCCACGCAATCATATAGTCCTCGAAATTCAGCGCAAGCACATAAGAAAAAGGGCTACTACAGTAAAGAATTCAAAAAGTTGACCAACGTAGTCAAAAATACGTTGCAAGAGCAGAGAGATCCAGATGATACTCTTACTACAAACCCAGGTGTTAGATTAAGAAATAGAATTGCAAAATTATCGGATAATATCAGCCCTTTGGATGTTGAGACTTTAGACTTGGAGCTACTTGTCAAACATTACCTTATGGGTAAAGTATTGAATCGTCTTTTCCATGGTGTTTTCTCGAATACTTTGAGATCCACGAATGGAGCATTGCCCAATGACATACGTAAGAAGGGTGAAAATAGAAGTGATAATATTAATCTTATTGAATCGCAATTCCAATTTGTGAGTTTAAGAGACAACATCACATATAACCAAGGTTTAGGACCTGTTGGAGCGAGTAATGGAAGGTATCCAATTTCTGAATTCTCAAAGTATTCAAGAGGCTTCAATTGGATGAAGCAAGGCTTGCAAAATAGAAGACATTTTCTATCGTCAAATTACAATCGTGGAAGTGGCAGTACCGACAGAGGAAATACCTCTGGAAGTTCTTACATGAATTACAATGAAATTGGGCAAAACAAATCTATTGGACATAAAAGCTCTCTAGGAAACATAGCAGACCCAGAAGGAGAACTAGGGACTGGATTTGATGAGAATGAACATGCGTCACTCTCTCGTTCATCCTTGAGCTGCAAAACTTCTAAGAGTGGTATAACTCACATGCAGAATGCACTCGAGCAATTCCAGAAAAACTTGAATAGACGAAATTCATATCCATGTCTCGTTGAAAAGCATGAAAGAAACTTGAATTTGTTGGCCTTTGCCAAGAAGGACAACTTAGTGAAGCCTATTTTACTCGAAGAGAGTAAAAGCAAACGCAGAAGCATGAGTTTTTCTAAAGTTGAAGACTTTGTTTTGAATAAACCAGTCGATGCACAACTCTTGACGATGGACAAGTTCACAGATAAATATTTGTCTACTATCAGCAACTTGTTAAAGTTTGAAAATTTAAGACATCTCTACGAGTCAGATGAGATCAATAACGAAAGTTCCACTGAAAGTGAGAAGAAGAAATCAGTGAAGACTATTGAGAGTAATTGCAACCAACTAGAAATGTTGTCGCTAAAAACTAATGCAAATATTAGAAAGAACTATAAATTGCTAAACTTGGATTTAGTCAAGGTCAAAAATGCTTTGCAGCATATGACAATCAGTAAGGCTAAAATCATAGACGAAGGTTTCATAGGTAATTTGGAGTATAAAATAAGTGATTTGGGCGGGATCACAGATCGACTCCTTTATGAAACCAGAAACGTTGTGAAGCGCATTGATGAATTGGATGAAAATTATAAGATGTTGGATATCAAACTTAACCACGAATGCAAGAACAAAATGACCAACATCATTACAGCAACTATCAACCTGTCCAAATTTAAGGAAGTCTTCACCGATCCAACGGAACGCGAAGAAATGATATTGAAATTAGTAGGGAACCATGAAGAAGCAAGGGAATCAATTTCATCGAGCACTTCGGTTGAAGTCGAATTAGAAACACCCATTGGAAAGGTGAAGGGCGTTTTTCAGAGCGTCGTTCGTTTTGTCTATGAAATGATAGTGTTTGTGTCCCTCCTATTCAAATTTGATCGTGCCCAAATGAACATGGAGAGAATAAGACAATCATGGGTTAAACTTGATCCTAACAGAAGCATAATCAATAGAGCGTACTCTTATGTTGGTCGCGAACCGCAAAGAGAAAATTTAGTGGCTGTTGACTCTGAACTACTACTGGAAGATGATCCATTATACCAAAAGGAGACTTGACTTCTTCAAAACTTTCTAATGTCATTGTTAAGATAATAATAAGACAATAGTAGGGCCCGGGCCCACCTAGCATTTCAGTTCCATGTCAAGTAGAGTAAATAGAATACGTCTAATGAAATAAGTCTAATGAAATAAGTTTGAATGCCGCAGCTTTGGAGCTGTAAGTTAGTTACTCTCAAAACGTGCTAAAAATGCCGAAGTAAGTTGAAGTTTGATAAAGCTTCTTTTTCACTGAATATACTTGAAGATTGTATATCACTATCTTTCTTGAAGTTTTCCTGCTCCAGTTTCAACTCCTCTTACAGGTCCTCTTTCAGGCCCTCTTTGATGTCTTCTTTGATGTCTTCTTTGATGTCTTCTTTTGGATGTTCCGCTATTTCTTCTCCAGATGCACTTAAACGGCTCAGAAGCAGAAGATGGTCATCAATGGTTTCCTGTGGAGAGTGTACTTCACTATTAATCTGAACCTCGGGCAACGAGTTATTACTGACGTTCCCTTCGATTTCCGTATTATTCTCATTCCTTCCGTTAATTTCACGGTGAACTGATCTAACAACTGCACAATCACCTCGTCTATTGTACACTTTGTTGAGGATCTTGATCAAACTACTTAATTTCTCTTTATATTCAGGGGATTCTAGTTGTTTGTTGGTATCACTTGATCTGGCGGTGAACAAGCATATTAAATCGTTAACTTTATCGATACTTGACTGCAAATCATCAATATTGTAACGGAGCTGAGTTTCGGTAGGCTTTATGACGTGGTTGACGTATAGGTGAACCCTTTTGAGATTTGCATCATCTGTGTTCTGCTCGTCGTCTGCAGAATGACCATCTTTATCTCGAGCTGTCAAGACATCTTTTACCGATTCAATAATATCACGATTCTGATCCATCAATTCAATGATCTTGGCCGAAACGTAATCTTGGCGCTGAAGCTCCATTACCAACGCAAGTCTTTCGCCTTCTAAGCGTTGTATTCGTTCTTGATCTGTCTCCTTCAGCAAGCTTTCTTGGATTGTATAGGATGTACCGTGAGCTTGTCTCGTGGAGAGTTCATCAAAATCCCTCTGCGACACCAACTCCAGGGCAAACCGGTGTAGCTTCGTGATATGTTCTGCTGAATCATTCAATTGGTTAGTTAGTGACTCGACTAAGCTGCCTAAGCAAGAAACTTCATCATATGATCTATCCATTGAATGAAACTGTTTCCCTGCTATGAGAGTCTAAATTCGTGGTTAGGCGAGAAGAACCGTTCTCATTTGAGAGAAACACGCACTAAATTCTACCACGACAGATTTTGACTGCCTAGCGGAACTAAGTAAATACCGTTGACAGAGCTGATGAAGTACTGGGTGGATATAAGGCATCTAGAGAGTATTCTTATGTTCATGAAGCTGAAAACACTATCTGGTGGATTTCGAGTATATTTCGACTATTTATCCCAACTAGCGGAGACTTCTGCTTGTTAGTTTTGTTGAACAACACCAACTTATTTTGTCGCTAATACTGTGGCCACTTTCAAAAAATCCTCCCTAAATTTCTCGCTACACCTTCCTCTTCTCAGCAAATGTCTCCCTTCGTCTCGCCGTTCTCACTAAATCTCCTCCCCCTCCCCACCCCGCCCAACTCTCTCGCTAAACATTCACGCCAAAAACATATTGTCCGGGTAACAATACATCATAATCGCATGGGCAAAAATCTGAACACGTCTCAGCCAACATCACCAACCAAACTACTACGACGTCAACTAGTAAACGAAGCACCTTAACACCAGGTATCTATCCAATTGAATCACCAATTGGAATACTTGCGATTGAATCAAAAAGGCATCTTAAAAAGCAATCAAACTGCTGAAAAACCTTCAGATCAATACAAACATAAATAACCTGAAAAATTTCATATTCACAACATGGTGACAATTGGAAACGCCCATGAGGACTTGATCCACGACGCTGTATTAGACTACTACGGTAAAAGATTGGCCACTTGCTCTTCCGATAAATCAATCAAACTTTTTGAGATCGAAGGCACTGACAACTATAAATTAATCACCACGCTAACTGGACACGAAGGCCCCGTATGGCAAGTTGCATGGGCACACCCAAAGTTTGGGTCTATATTAGCTTCTTGCTCTTATGATGGTAAGGTTCTTATTTGGAAAGAGACTCCAGACACTCAACAATGGTCAATCATTGCGGAACACAGCGTACATCAAGCTAGTGTGAATTCTGTAAGCTGGGCCCCACATGAATTAGGTGCTGTCTTGTTGTGTTCTTCATCTGACGGTAAGGTATCGGTAGTAGACTTCAATGAAGACGGTACTCTCTCGCATGTTATTTTTGATGCTCATGCCATAGGTGTGAATTCAGCATCATGGGCCCCTATAGTGAACGCGAACGTCTCCAGTAGCAATGCTGGTGCATTGAAAGATGCTGCCACGAACTTGAAGTCACAACGTAGATTTGTTACTTCCGGTTCAGATAATCTTGCAAAGATTTGGAAATACGATGCCATCTCAAACACATACATTGAAGAAGCCCAGTTAAAGGGACATACTGACTGGGTGCGTGACGTTGCATGGTCACCATCGATTTTGATCCGTTCATTCATTGCCACTGCTTCACAAGATCGTACTGTTTTAATCTGGAGCCAGGACAATAATGGTGTTTGGCAGAGCCAATTATTGACCGATGAAAAGTTCCCAGACGTGTGCTGGAGATGCTCTTGGTCATTATCAGGTAACATTTTAGCTGTTTCTGGAGGCGACAACAAGGTTAGTTTGTGGAAAGAAAATTTACAGGGTAAATGGGAGTCTGCTGGAGAAGTGGACCAGTAGCTTAATATAATAAAAACAAATGTGGATATTAGAATAGATATCAATGATTGTAGTTTTGAATTACTGTTTTCTATACTTTTCTTATAATTCGTTCACTGTAGCTTCAATTATCTTTTGAACATCCTTGGATGCCTCATTAGCAGCTTCTAAAACTTCGGCGTGGCTAGCCATACCTTCATCCAATGGTTTTGGAGACGTATCAAAGACACTAGGAGGCTTTTCGGACACTCCAGCATTGGTGATTAATGACAATGCCAATACCTTAATACTAGAATGACGTGCAACGATCACCTCGGGAACAGTAGACATACCAACTGCATCTGCACCCATGGTTCTAAGCATTCTGACCTCCGCTCTACTTTCAAAAGTAGGACCCGCTACAAATGCATAGGTTCCTTCAAAAATGTTACGGGTGATTCCAAGTTCGTTTCTAGCTTTGTCAAAGAACAACTTTCTTAAATCAAAATCGTATGCATCGGACAACGGTTGGAATCTTGGACCAAATTCCTCCAAGTTAGGCCCTCTCAAAGGGTGGTTACCAGCCAAACCAGGGAAATTGATATGATCTTCAATAATCATCAAGTCCCCAGGAACAAATTTGGGATTAACCCCACCAGCAGCATTAGTGACAATAACGGTGCCAATGTCTAATCTTTTAGCAAGACGAAGAGGGTACGTTGTTTGTTGAAAGGTGTAGCCCTCATAGAAGTGCAATCTACCCAACATACACATGACGGGAACTTTATTCGAACCGATCAACCCGAAGATCAACTTACCAGCATGACCAGGGACTGTGGAAGACATGAATCCAAGAATTTCATTGTATGGGATCTCGATCTTTGGTTCTGAGTGTAAGATGTTGGCAATTCCACCCAAACCCGAACCGCAGATGATCATTACTCTTGGTTTTGACAAAGCTGGAGTGGCCTTTAAGATCGATTGAACGGTGGCAGTGGCATCCCCGAGCAATTCCAAGTATTCAGCAGGAGGCAATTGGGACATTGTATGTATTATAACGGTAGTGATATGAGAAGAAAAGGGGATTTGTTCAGGTGTATTGGTTAGATCGTCGAAGTCAATTTTGGGTACAAAAGCGGTGACAAACAAACTGGGGAAGAGAAGGGCTTGACAATGGTGAAGATAGCGAGATAATTCTGATCAGAAGGATTAATGCTTACAATGGCTTCCTGGTATTGCTATTCATCGAGTGAAACTCGAACGTGTACTTCCTCAGGACATGACACTCTCTACAAGTACGGTAGAACGACTCTCTATTGGTTTTGTATGGACAGATAAGGCATAAAGTTGTGATGCTAGAAAAGCCTAGTGGATGAGATTACGTACGCTAACAGATCTTAATCTTTCTTCAATGAAGTTCAAAAAACATCCCATTCAGGCAAATACTAACCAAAGCTAGTAGTACGTAGCCTCAGAACACTTCACTGCTGCTGACTCCTCTGTCTCCATCAATACAAATACGTAAGTTGGAGACAACATCAAGTAATCCCTCTTTGCACATTTCACCATAATAAAGACTGTAGATAGGCATGTATCTATTGACAAACGAGATAACTTCTTCATCAGTCATACCAATTCCATTACTAACGGTCTTCAATGCATGTTCTTGCTCAATTCTCCATTTGTAAACATTCTTCACGTCGTTAGTCTCAAAGAAGATGAAATGATCAAACATATTCCAAATCTTAGTGTACTGGTTAAGCAATTTATTCACTTCAAGCAAATGAACAAGCTTATTGTCATGAAGTGACTCGATCGAATCGTACTTTTCACGTACTTCATCTTCACTTAAAGGACTGAACCCGTTGAACCAACCTTCAAATAGAACTATATGAACCTTGGAAGTCACTGACTGCCATTCTGATTCGTCTGCCCTGTCTCCTTCTCCATTGAATTTGGATTTGTCGTAAAACGGGATTCTTACAGGAAGCAAGGTGCCATCAATCAATTGGTTGAGCAACTCAACTCCAAGTTTTATATCGTGGGTTCCCGGTAATCCTCTTCCTTGCAACAACTTATTATCGTGCTTCTCAGAATATTTGGTCAATTCCACTTGATCTGAGTGGGTGAGATACAAATCGTCCATCAGGAACTGGACTGTGTTCAATGTGGGGTAGCGGATGCATAACTCATGGTACAATGCATTGGTTAGGTATGATTTCCCAGAACCTTGGATTCCGCTAATTCCAATCACCAATGGTTTGCTGTCGAAGTTGTACTTTTCGACGACCTTACTGACATACTCCATTGATATGGAAAAGGTTGTTTCTGCGGACATGTTGGATGGTGGTCTGTGATTTATAATTCCAATTGGTGCGAATGGATTTTAATTTATCCCATTTCAATCGACCGTTCGTATCACGGAATTACACTACTAAGGGATGTATGCGTTTAGCATGTATTGTTTTATATAATTACACAAGTAGACAAATCGAGGACATGGTAAGGTTTTTTTGATTGCTTCATTAATTTTCTTCATTCATCGCTTGTGTAGACTTTGAGAGAACGAGGTTCATTCATTTCTATGGGGCAGGTTCTTCTGTGCTTCTTACAAAGCTTTCAACTCCTTCAATTTGCTGACCAACTCATCAACTGATTCAACCTTAACACCAGCTGTTCTAACTGGAGGTTCAACAACACTCAAGGTCTCTAATCTCTTCGTAACAATCACTCCCAAGTCAGAAACCTTCAATTTAGTCAATGGCTTCTTCTTTGCTTTCATGACATTAGGCAATGAAGCATATCTTGGTTCATTGAGTCTTAAATCAGTAGTGATAATCAAAGGTAACTTTGCACGTAAGGTATCCGCACCACCATCGATTTCTCTGGTGACGTTTACGTATTCACCATCAACTTCAACCTTAGAGGCATTAGTGGCTTGTGGCCATTTCAACAACCCAGCCAAAATTTGACCAGTTTGGTTAGAATCATCATCAATAGACTGTTTTCCTAAGATCACCAAGTTTGAATTCTCTCTTTCAACGACTTTAGATAACATCTTTGCAACACTGAGTGGTTCTATCTCTTCTTCTCCAACATCGATCAATGTTGAAGAGTCTACCCCCTTAGCCAATGCAACTCTCAAGACATCTTGTGCCTTGGACGGTCCGATCGAGACAGCATGGATTGCTTCCACCAAGTCTTTATTCTTCTCTCTTATTCTAATGGACTCTTCCACTGCAATATCACAGAATGGGTTGATACTGAACTTGACTCCCTTAGTCTCAACTCCAGTTTGAGTCTTGTTGATTCTAGGCTTGATGGCAAAGTCAATTACCCTCTTCACGGGTACAAGGATTCTCAATCTCGAAGACATGCTGAGGGGTTCGTAGGTCTATGGGTGAAGTACAGTGAAATATTCATTGATGGAATTATTTTTGACTCGTTTTTCACCAATAAAAATTCAGACACAGTGCTTTACCACCACCAATGGTGTCAGTGCAAGCATGGTGAAATACATTTACAAGGTCAATTTACGAATTGGTACAATAAGAGTTGATCCTAATTGATTCAAGTCTGTTTAAAAATGAAGCACTCAAGGTCTCTATTCATAGAAAGGCTAAGATCTGTAGCTCAAGCCAACAGATTGGCATTAGTATTCGCTACTTGAAAGCTTTGAAACTTCTGTATTAATTCGGTCATAACTCTTGATTCTTTACTCTTTCAATAAGTCTTTGTGCTCTCGGCATTGTCAGACATAGGCTTGTCTCATTACCGCTAACTATTCCCACTAAAAACAACCCATCATCTATACAATACTCACGGGTTTAACGTGCTATTGCGAGATCTCGCTTTCATCTTCTCTATTCGTGCCTTCAACTGTGAGGTGACTTCAGCTGCACGCTTCCAACTATCGTCATTTGTTGTCTCAACCTCCAAAGTCTCTCCTGTTGACAGCAACTTTTGCGATAAAGGTTGTTGCGTTGAACTGTATTTGTTGTAGCTTTGGCTGGCCAATGACCCATTATCTTTGGCGCCGTTATCTATAGATAATCTATTGACACGAGAGCTGAGTTCCCCAGGGGATATCTTGGAAGTAGTATCCGATGTTCTGTAATTGCTATTGTTTGCATCAGGACTGGAATACCCAGATAATCGGCTATGATACAGTAGAGGTTGTTGAGCTGGAGAGTATTGCAGATGGAACTGCTGTGATTGTCTATGCAGCTGTTGGTTATTGAGCTGCAGTTGAGAGTTATGGAGACTTTGTTGAATTGACGAATGTTGTGGCAGTTGCTGCTGCAATTGCTGTTGATGTTGATATTGCTGCAACTTCATCAATTCTATCGTTTGCTCTAAGTCCCTAACCTTCAACTTGGCACTTTCTAAATCGCTGTTAAGTCTTAGTATCTGCGTTTCCTTTTGCTTAATCATCAACAATGCAGTAGTGTGGTCTTTCAGAATGTATTCAGACTTCGCCCTTAATTGCAACAATTCTTGATTTAATAATGAACTTTCTTCTTTTAGGTGTTCTATGATCTGCTTTTCCTTTGGCTGCTGCTCAAGCCAGTGCAGCTTCTCTCTTCTAAGAGCAATTAATTCGTCCTTCTCGGCAGAATTTATGGTTTCAACTTGCACTTGTCTCGCAGGTGCCTGTGAAGGAGTAATCACTGGAGTAGTATTGGACGCCAACGATCTCCCTGTTAAACCACGGCCAAAGCTTGATACTTTTGGTGCTTCATCAACCCTTTTCGCTGGCGAAGTAGCCCCTCGCTTCGCAGGTATACTGGAGTATGAAGATGAAGATGCTGGAGCCCCATTGGGTTTGAGTTTTCTATTTGCAGTTCCATTGGAAGCACTCGTCTTCTTCAGAGCTTGAGAAGCTTTAGGTGCGGGAGCGCCATACTTACTATTGACAACGACAGTTTCATAAAATGCAAATACTTTGGCTTTTCTGTTTTCATCAATTTTTTCAAGAAATGAATTTAGCTCTCTTTCTCCTGTAATCTTCATCAATGTACCAATCATCTCAGTTGACGCTTGTCTAATAGGCTCTTGTGATTCACTCAACAACTTTACACCGACTTCCATAATACTGTCAATCTCTGAACTAGTTGGAGCTACTTTGGTGTTGCATAAGCATCTTTGTAAGTAGTTAGTTGATGCTATCTTTACTTGTGGGGTTTTGTGTCTCATACCAATGAATATCTCCTCCAATACATCTGCAAATGTAGATACTTTGAAAATAGAGTCCAAGGTATCTGCCAATGCAGTTGCAACAGATACTTTCTTTTCTTTCAATCTGTCGATCATGGAAGCTAAGATTAGAGCTTGATACTTGTGGAATTCCTTTCCTATACCTCGGATAATAAAATCACAGCAATTGGCAGCCAATTGTACAACTTGAATATTAGCATCTTTCATGCATTTAGTGAAGATACGAATCAATTGACCATAATCATCATGGGGCATCAACTTAACAGTTTTCGATAAGAGGGAATAAATTTCATCAAGCACTTCCTTACGGTCCTTCCATTTGGACGAGTTGATTCTGGAATTAAGATCTTCAGGTAGTTTACTTAATATCTCAACAGGGTCGACGAATTCATAAGGATCAATATGAGGAGCATTAGTTGAACGAGTTGATTCGACTGCTTCCGTCATTTCAATATCGCCATCCAATGGGCCGTTGGCTTCTGCTGCGGCCGCTGCGGCCGCTTCTGCCTCCGCTGCTGCTTCTTGTTCTCGTCTTGTCAACCTAATTTGTTCAACAGTAGTACCTTGCAAAGCTTCAAATGCTTTTGTCAAATCTTTCTGTTGTACGGGTTTCAATTCAGGAAATAAGACCAATTCTAAGGCTGGGCCCATCCACTTATACATTTCCACAGTCACTTTTGTAGTTTCAGCTCTCACGTTCTTATCTGCGTGTGCAAACATCTTGGATAAGTGAGGGATTATCGGCTTGGGCAGCACCGCAGATTTGCAGCCATAATTTGCAATGATCATGTAGATACAATTGACCACTCCAGCCACTAATTTAGGTAAACGATTCTTCAAGGAAGGGAAAAGATCGTCTACAATTCCATTAGGCTCGTTAGATATTTCAATAAGCAAAAGAATTGATTCAATCGAGTATTCCTTCGTTTTGGCACGAGATGAGGATAAACCCTTTTCACATATCGAAGTGACGATAGCACAATTTTTCAATTTGGCAACATTGTGAGTGTTTCCTCCGTACTTCAAGTACTTCGTGAACGCGAGTAATGCAGCCTCCTGTGCAACGACGTTAGCGTCCGTTATAAATCTCTTGAGCAATTCCGGCCTAGAATTGAATTCGTGGAAGCAGTCATCGTTCTCATTTCGAGACCCTTCAAATTGTTTGGCAATCTCCTCGTACGCGGCAAGTCTCGCCTTCCAAACCGAATGAACCAATCGTTCCTCTAAGGGAAGGGTAGAGTAATCAGGCTCGTCAGACATAACTACTTGATGTTGATGTTCTTGAATCAATACGCCTGTCGCTTTTCTTTTGATGTAAACAAAGGTGCCGTTTTTGAACGCGTTACACGACTCATTCAAATTGACTTTTAATGTGTGTCGATATCGTCAACAAGTTAGTGGAAAGTTCCCGTACGAGAGAACATGCCTAAAGGCATAACTAGTTAAGAAAGTTAACTGGTATTAAAACTAACTAATCTTTAACAGAATAATGAGTTGTGGCATTTTCCTTGTTAACTACATTCATCCATGTAAATATTTATATGTATTTTAAATATAGCTTCCCAGCAATACATATGGGAGGTGAAAGCAGCTAATTGGAATTTGACCAATTAACCATATTATACTCTAGTCTGATTTGTGGGTTGTTTGAGATTGCTCATGGTTTTTCTCAAGAAGGTTATATATTTTGTGGCTTCTTATCCACATGAGTACTCTTGAGTCGTTCATTAAGGAGTTAAAACTCATTCAATGTGTTTGGCATATTTGGCTTTGATTTCAGCGTAAGGCTTCAATTTCAAACCCCAAGCTTCTTCACCAGGTCTATCTTCATAATACTTTTCAATACTTACACCGTGATATGGGTGATTAGCAAGGTTGAACCAAGGTAAAATGGCCAATGTGGTGAACGAGTATTGTGAGTTTCTGTTGGCAATATCCTTCATTCTGTCATCCAAAGCTGATTCGTTTTCATGATATGGTAACTTTCCTTCAGCCAACAACAGTTTAATCTCGAATCTATCCTTCTTAACTTCTCTTGAATTTTCAGACCATCCCAAGAATCTCTTGGAAGATCTCACGTATGCAAGGTAGAACCCACCAACAAGCCCAACCAAGGCTGCTGTTCTTAATGTGCCTGCTGGAACCTTACCAGGGGCCTTGAAAGCACCATCCATTGGCTCTAACTTTTCCCATGCTTGCAAAGCCAATGGGAATGCAACCGTGGATGCTGCCCAGAGACCATAGTCAGAAGGTCTATAGTATGAAACAACTCTCTTGAAATGTGGATCAACATCAATAAGTTCGTAATCTGAAGGGGCTGGGTCAGACCTGACTGGTTGATAACTTTCGGTATACGACATCTTGATCGGGACTACTATATCTGTGTCTTCTATCACTACATTCACTGTGATGATTTTGCTATTCAATTTGTCAAACTGTGATTGGAGTGAGAAAAAATGAGGGTCGTGTGAGGGCAAAATTCACTGGCATGGGAGTATGGGAGTATGGGGGAGTAGGTGCTAAGTTTCGTTTAAGAGAGTGAGATGGTACATGAGATATTACAGAAGGTAGCTGATAGAATATTCCTAGAAGAAGATGTTATGATTGAAAGTATTGTGCTTCGCTCAAAAAAGATAGAAATATCGAAGGTATGCAGGGTTCAATGGGAAACCATGGGATTGTAAATGTTCGATTTGGAGATCATCGAAGTTACGGTGAAATTTATATTAGTGGGGAAAACATCAAAAATGGATAGTAATTGATGGTTCAAGGTTATTTTGAAGAACTAAAAGGTCACCGAGGTGTTTGATCATTTTAGACATGAAGCTTAGTGGTTTATACTTTAATTTAATCCATTGAGACAGAAGCCTAGTATTGTCCGTGGCTCATTACCTGTTGATACTCAACTCGAACGTAAATGGGTATACCATAACGAAGGGCCATTGTTAAGAAAAGAACTATGCCCAGAGACATTGGGACTCCAAAACACTGAGTCTCTACTCGTTAACTTTGCTAGTTGAACCAATTGATTAATTTGTGTACCTCGTCAGGCCTTCCAAGTACGAACAGAAAACTGATCTCGATTCTGAATTCGTGATACGAAAATCCAAAGTTCAAATCCGCCATCCGCCACTCTTTCTTCTGCAATATCCTTGACCTTTCCACCAATTGCCACGCCGCTTATACCATGTCGATTAGATTACAAGACGATGTATTGGGACGAATCTCGTATGAAAGATTTAGTAATGATAGAACTCGAAATGTATTGGTTAGGCTAATCAATTCAATAAGGATTTACAATGTGCCATTGCTCAACTTCACTATCATTATCATATTAGCATCGTTTTTGTTCAAACTAACTACTAAATACACCGAATTGTATATGAAGAGTTCGCTTATCACCATCATGGTCACAAACTTGGTGCTTTATGGGATATCAGAGACTTTAGCTCAATCGTTACTCTGCTATCGTCCACGTGATGCTTCCTTATCATTCCGATTCAATGATGGGTTGTCCCATGGGTTATCGTTCAACCTGAACGACATAACGGGAACTAGAGATGCCCCATACACGGACGAAGATCAATATGACGAAGGTTTGGTGGATAATGGCGAAGTGAACCAGGAAATAGATGATGAAGGTATTGAACGCTTCATAAACTACATACAGCACGATGATGAATCGCTCATTTCAACTACCAATGGCCTCAATACAACCGCGACTACCCCCATTCTGGAGTTATCGTACTTCCAGTTTAATAGACTTGCTGGTTTTATGTGCTGGGGCTTCATACTTGCATTTGCTCAATGCTGGTGGTACAAGTTCCTACAAATATATGCATCTAAAGATCCCAAATTTATTGAAGTGCTACGTAAAGTGTTAACCGACCAGTTGTGTTATGCCCCAGTATCCTTATTTTGTTTCTTTACTTATGGAACAATGGTTTTAGAAAGTGGTACATGGGAGGATGCTACGGCCAAGTTGTATAAACTTTACTTCAGCACTTTGGTTATTAATTATTCTATTTGGTTTCCAATTCAATTCTTTAACTTTTTGATTGTTCCTAGGAGTTACCAGGTTCCATTCAGTTCTTCCATATCTGTGTTATGGAACTGCTTTCTTTCGATAAGGAATTCGAAGAATTAGTTCCAGGTATTATTTACCTAGCTAGTTGTTTCTATGATGATAATCTGCCATTGAAGATGGTTTTATCGAAGTTATGCGATCATTCTTAGACTATGGTGCACCATGACTCCGTAATTCTAAAACCAGCTACAAATATTCTATTTATTAATCAACGTACCTTAACATGTTCAATTATTCATCATTACTTCATTTTATGCATGTCCAGACTAACCTGGTCTGCAATGTACCCTCTTCAACATTCGACGCTCATTTTCTCCAACCTCGCCTTTCATCGCCACACGTACTATATGTACATCCCTGAATTAGAAAACCCATTGAATTGTCTTACTGTTGAACTCACCTTCTTAATGTAGTCTTCCCTGTCGACCAAAGAACTAGTTATGAGTTCAATCAAAACATACGCTGCATCAACGATCGAATCGCTATCTGATTTCTCGAATCCTAATTGACCTTCTGAATTCAACACGATACATAATACCTTCTCTGGGTGAACGATGTTCAATTTGGCAACAAGCGATCCACCAATGCCAGTTATGAAATGAGGAGGTTTCAAGAATGGAATCTCGCCTATATGTGGCAAGTTCTTGATCTTACCCTCATCATTGAACAATGCATTTAAAGATTGGTTATTGTTCAAACAGCTTGGAGATAATGCGATCCATTGATCAATGCGATCACCCAAGGACTCCACCAATTTAGCAGCTAGGAAGTTATATGTGATGAAGTTTTCAAAGTATGGAACAGTAATAAGAAGTGATTTATTAAACTGGATGATAGGAACTTTCTTTGTTGGGTATTTGACCTTATTCGCAATTGCATTGTACAAGTCTTCTTCATCATCGTAATCTTCTGTCTTTTCTTCCTCATCGTCTACCTTCAGCTTCTCATTATACACAATAGTAACAGTGCCAACTTGTTGCCCCTTCAAAGAATCGCTCAATATAGAAATAGTTTGTGGAAGAACTACAAGGAATTCAAAAATGATATCCTTGTGGCTTTTGTCCAATTCAATGGTCACTGAGGGGATTAATGGTTCAGCATCTTCGTCAAAGAAGGTAAGTCTTGAAGCTCTATTATCAAACAACGGTTTTATCTTAAAAAGTTAGTAAATTATTCTGAATTCAAGGAGCACAAATCTCGAGACTACTCTTCTCTCTTCACATCCAACATACAAGCATCTCAAGGGGTCCTCTGGTTGTTAATAGTGGTTAAGATAAACTAACTTTAGATGATTCGCTTCGCCACTATGAAAATGCATAGACGACATTCGATGTAAAGGGTAATGTCGTATATCAGAAAATGTCCACGTTCATAGGAGTGAAATATGAAGCCATAAACTTCTTCCTGCTATCGTCCTTGCTTGTTCTTGAAATGCTTAGATCTACCCTCAGAGCGCTTCCTCGAGCTGGCAGAGCAGCTAGACTCTATCATTCTGTTGACCATCCAACTTCTAACGTGATTGTTGACCCGAAATCAGTTGAATCCTTGATCCTTAACAAAGCCTGTGACAATATACCACAGTATGGCTTTCATGTAAATAGCGTAACTCAAGCAGTAAGGGATATGAACTACACTGACTCTCTTGTGTCCGTTATCACAAGTAATCTGAAAGGTCAATCTCCAGAGCTACAACTCGTTTTACATTGGTTTAAATCAAGAAGACAGGCATTGGTGGATCACGTCACAAAGAAAGGATCTCCATTCCATGCAATCGATGGTGAGTATGAAAGAGCTGCTTATCTTATCAAAGAAAGATTAGTATACAATGAACCTATTATCAAACAATTGTCTCAAGGTTTAGGCCATTTGGTGTTGCCTTACAACCTTAATCAAGGCTTGGAGGAATTGTACGATTTGTCCGATGACATTACCTATTATGCCGGGGACAAGTCAAACGACCTTGCTTGGTATTCCAAGAGAGCTGGTATTGCCTCTATATACGTCAGTGCTGAGTTGTTCATGTTGCAAGACACTAGCAAGGATTTTAAACAAACAAAGCAATTTGTGGACGAGAAGGTTGCCAATTTGAAGAAATTGGGCTCTGCTTATAATGATGTTGAGCAATGGAGTCTCTTTAACGCGTTCAGTTTAGTGAATTTGATCAAGTCGCAATTAGCAAGAGGGTAAGCAAGACTATGTAAGGGGTTTTATTTCAATGGGATTCATTGATATGACTGTGAGACGATTTGAACGTGCAAATGAAGATATTCATGTCAAAATACACATTCATAAGTCAGTTAAACCTCGACCACCGAGTACGAAGCTAAAGCCAGGCTATACATTACAATCAATTATTATTTATATCACCTGTTTGAGCTCTTTCTTATATTATACATTAGCCATACTAAATATGCGTAAGAAACTAATAAAGTTTATTTTGGCAAGAGCTAGCTCCTTATTGGCTTACGTGATATATACCTGGTGGAAACTTACTGGCCCATTTGAGCTCTAATAGCCAATATGTTGTCTCTCGTGGACTCTATATTCTTCTCCTCATTCGATATCTTAACCTCCACCCTCTTAATCTCTTGTTCAATAAATTCAATTCTCTTATCGACGTTCATCTTAGCTTCAGAATACTCTTGTGGCAACAATATAGGTCCTGTCAACTTATATATCTTTGAATCTTCGTTCAAGTTTTGGAACTCTTCCAACACAATTTTGTTCTCTTGATATTGCGTTTCTAACTTCGATCTTACTCCCATTAACTCATTCAAGGTCGTCTGGTGGGTATTAAAGTCTTGAGAGAGCTTCTCAAACTGTTGTTTGGAGTCCGACATGGCGAATAATGGCGCTATTTATGTGTTAAAATGGTGTAAATGAATCGATGTAAAGTGTTTGGTTAAAGATTTGTTTCTCAGTCTTTAACAGTACACATATTTTTCAGCTTATGTAATACCAGTTATGTCATCCATGCAATTAGGCTGCAAAATGTATAGTAGTGGAAGGACATGTAGAACTCAATAAGACTGGGGTGGGTTGGGTACTTATTCATTGAACTTTACTGACGAGATTGGGAGCAGACATGGAGCTGGGTCGATTGGATTTTATCGCAAAAGTAGCTCTAACAGTGTGTTGTTCATATGGTAATGCCATATTGGGGTGTCCACTGAAGTGCATTTGATTACAATTAGAGAATCGTGAAAATTCACTAAAGCCCTAAATTGATGCAGTTGTCAACTATTCCTTCGTATCTTTCATCCGCAATTGAAGCTGGTAGCTTTATGTTTCCAGTCCGAAAGAGGTGAACTGCTGAGAGTCACCTGCTAGTGTAACACTAGCTGATATCACAAACGGCACCAATGGAATCAATGCACTTTTCACCTACAATGCTGTCCCACCAGAACCAGAACGGCCTCTTTTCAAGAATGTCATTACTCCGAGAAATTATCTGTAACTTCACCCTCCTAGTGTTAAACAACACATAAACAAGACATAATGGTGATGTCTAGAGCATCGTCAACTAGAAGGGAGCGAAAAGAAAAGGCTAAAGCATGTATGCTTTTCACCCATAGACATGTGTGGTGTTGTCTGAACAATTTACGCCACAAAGTGTGAGATTGAACTTTCATTAGGTGTACCCCCAGGGTACGTGGATGTTAACTAAAGAAAGAGCATAATATAATCTATATATCTATATATGATTGCAAATAATGTGAGTTCCATTGGGTAAGTATTCAGGAGAATAAATGGTTGCAACGGCCAGAAATGAAGTTGCGGTTGTGTGCCAAAGGCTTGCTGGAGTCCAAAAGTCACAGAAAAAGTTAATAGCAAGAAGTAGCACTTGCTAAAGCTTGGTCCTCGTAGTAAAGCAATAGACAAAGAAGGAATTCGTAGAATGGTTGCGTTTCTTGGTGTATGCAAACGGGCACCTACTTGAAGTACACATGCAACTCCTTACAACCTTAAGCAATGATCAACAAGCACAAATCAAGCTCCTGGAGCCAGACAAGTATGGAAGACAATCCCAGATTGCCCACTTGACAATTTACGAGGGAAATATATCGCAGTCTGCATCATCAATGACAATATCAGTAACATGTACTTTATATCTAGTGGACCCACTTCCACTGAAATGCAAATCTTCATAGTCTTCCTCATCCTCTTCTTCGTCTTCTTCACTATCGATGTCATATTCTTCTTCATCATCATCAATATGATCATCCTGCGCATCTGAATCTAAGACAGCATCCTGAGCATCATGCATTTCTTGGTCGTCCTCATCATCGTCTTCTTCATTCTCATTAACATTAAAATCGTAAACCCTAGCATTATCTTCATCTGAATCTGCTATAGCATCATCAAACTCTTGAGCATCATCGACTACTGTATCTCCCACAGGTAGTGACCTCGAAAAGAAAGGCCTTGGAGAATGATAAGATGTGTGTCTTCTTTGACCAGGAGTCTTTGTAGAAGACTGCAACGAGGAAGATGATGAACACTCTGCCTTCGAAGATAATGGAGGAGAAACAGACAGAAACGACGAGTTTCGGGTATTAAACCTTGTCTTAGCATTTCCCCTAGAGAAGCTTAATGCACGGATTTTACGTTCATTTGCTTGAGAACGTACTTGCTGGTAAGGCAGAGCAAACAAGTCCTGGTTGAACACGAACCCCTGGCATTCGCTAAGTGAAATGATGCTGTAACTTGAGGACTCAGGTAGATAACTGGGGGAGTCATACACGCTAAAGTTCTCGTTCTGGATCATGGTAGGAGATAAGAACGAGTTCCTTCTAAACCACGGAGACGTGGTCGATGAAAAGGACGAGTATCTTCTCTGTCCCTCTGTATTGGTTGTCATTGGAGCCTGTGGTTCATTCATGCTGTTATGCGGAAGGAGAGAAGGAGGGTGATTCGGTTTTTGCTTCTCATTTATCTCACACCTTTGAGCGTATGGAGGTGTGCACGCTGCTAAAGAAAAAGAAACAGTGGGGTATGGTTGCAAAAGAGGTAAAGGGAACTGAGAGGTTGGTGGGTGGCTGTGGTGGGTGATTGATAGGTGATTGGTGGGTGGTTTGTCGATGGTTTGTGTCAGTGGTTTGTCGGTGGTTTGTCGGTGGTTTGTCGGTGGTTTGTCGGTGGTTGTTGTTTGAGTTTGTTATTTTAAGAGCTAGCTCATTCTTAATTCGTCTACTTTATAGTAGATTGTTGGTGATGTTTATTCTATGTACATTCGTGATAGTATGGGCATATATACTTGGGTGTGAGAGTGTTGGGATGTGACGGGATTCAAGGAGTGGCTTGGATACTTTGGGGAAGTGGGGAAGTGAGGAAGTGAGGAAGTGAGATGATGCAGTGAGTGTCGCTAGAACAAGTTGTGCCATGAGAACTTGTGTCAGGACAAGTTGTGCAAGACATAATGTGCAAGGACATACTGTGCATGGGTGAGCTCGCATTTTTTAATATTTCCTTGAAGTCTCCATAAACTCTGCTGGAATCCAAATGGTTCATATGTGACCATAGCTTCTAAAATACGTTAAAAAAACACTAAATCATCTCAGTCTTGCTGAAATGCTCACAACTATATGTCCTTTATTCACTTTCTACTTCACTGCACCTTTTCTCTTTATCCTCACCTTCTCATTCTCCTTTCTCTTCGTCTGTTGTCTCTCTTCCTTCTCACCTCCATTCTTCTGCTCTTCCTACCCTACGTAGCAATCCGCAGGTTTCCCAACTTCAACCCATTCATCACAAACTTCATTCCCTCTTTTGAATTCTTCCAATTTGCAGAGAACCTATTGTGACTCCAACGTTCAATCTTCTCCTTGAACCCAAATAAATTAGATGAAAATTTCACTCTAGTGTTCACTACTGTAGCTGGTAGTAGTGGCTTATTTTGTCCACTGCTGTACCTTAAATACTCTTCAACCCTTATGAACTTGTGGTGATCGATGTTCGACGTATATGACAACATCTTTTGTGAGTTAGGGTTCACTATTATCTTCTCAATGATCCATGAATTCAAGTTCGACCCCAAGAATGGCTTTATAAACCCAGGCAACCTACCTGTTTTCACAATGACTCGCGTCATATGAAGATTTCCTTCGGGGTCAATGTGTTGACTCAAGGTATCACACGAGAGGACATGGCTGGCATAAGGGTTGGGGTATCGGTTGATGTACGCGAACGATGCCGTCTCAAAATCGTGCTTGAATGAGTGGACGTTTTCGTAGAAAAGAACCATTTTATAAATAAGTTAGCTGGGTGTTGGTGTGATGTTGTAGCAAGCACCTAATATGGGTGTTAATGTATGTATTCAGGGGATGATATCGATGGCAAATGGTTTCCTTAACATTTGTCAGTTGAAAAATTATTTGAGGCAAATTGCTACGCGGATTTTACGAGAGCGGAATTTGACGGCCTAATGACAGAGTGGAGAAGGTGGACAGAAGGTGTGACATTGGTTTGAATGTAGCAATGCGTTGGGTTCATGGGATAGGAGCGTATTTTATCTGTTGCAAGGTAGTTACTGATTTTGTTTCTTCTCGTTTTGCGGGCCATTTATTTGGACTGTTGGTGGAGTTTATAGTTTCTCCATATAATCAGATAGGAATAGGTGTATGTGTACTGAGAGAAGTGCTAGTAGGCAGTGGGTCAATATAAGCTTTAAACAACATACAAGGTACTATACCAATCTCATCTCAGTGAGAGCAGCTTAAAAGCATCTGTCCTGTCTATTGTAAAGGCTGGTTAGCGCATCTATAGCTTCAAGCTAATGCAACTTGTAGAGGGCTTATGATATCGAAGGCCCTCTTGAACAATAATCAATACTCCGCATGGTTCTTATAACCCGCATTAAACTTTCACCTGAACTACAATGCAAGGAGGCTCCTCTAAGTATCTGCTTCAATGTGCTATGTACATCGAGTATCTGCTACGGCACCCATACACTGAAGCACTTGTGACAGACACCCCCAAAATAAATCAGAAGAATAAGCAAGAGTGCGATGCAATTTCGCTAGACTATTAATTCTCGGTGACGGCACCAACAATGCAAGAGGCAACCACGGGAACGTCAATTGTTCTTAGCGAAGAGATCTCTCTCCACTCTAGTAACCTTATGCACCAAGATTGGCTGCAAATTTCATGTGTCAATTAAGATGCGCGTGGATAAAGAAGAAACATATACGAACCATTTTGTTGTTAGAGCAATTCCAAACAGAAGAATTGCTCCGTACGCATTGAGGGGCGTTGTGGAGATAGTAGCAAAGATTTCAACTTGAGAGAAACGTCTCTTGTGAGGGTCTCACTACGTCGAATGACACTATAAGGGTCACTAAAAAGAACAGTCACCACATAGAGAGTGGTAGTTGAGTCATATGCTGCTTAAGAATATAGCATAGTAGCATAGTTGTGAATATGCTTTGCACTCATATTCTGGGGGAGCGAACCACTTCACTGTCAGTCGATATTTTTAGACTCGATTTCAATCCACCTTACTATGTTTGATAGGGTCTCACTTCAAATCGAATCGAGAGCATCAGTATCCACAAAGTAGCGAAATTGTGGTTATATAGTTCTTGAGGACTCAGCGATTTCGACAAACTCGGGACTCCCTGGGATTGACAATAGACACTTTTGATCCTAATGGCGTGGTAGGAATGAAATGTTGGCAACTGAATAATCAAAGGAGCCATTGAAGCTGTGATTGGTGTCTCCTGAGAGAGAGTATTCCGTAATGTTGGAGTGAAGTGATCATTCTCTCACATCAGGAATAACCACTTCCTAGCACTAGCACGACTCATCGTCACCATGAAGTCTCCTTCATTTTCCCCCCTCCCTCTCGCTCCTCAGACAACAACATTTCGTTGTCACTCCTCTAACACCAACACCTCAAAGAGGCCCCAATAACACAGTTAACCACCCAAAACAAAGCTCCTTCAGATAATTGGCAAACCCATTCCTCTCGTGGAATAAGATCCGCTAACCGAAAAACTTTGCCAGCCTTGAATACTTAGAATTGCAAGTATCATCAGACCACCTGATACCAACTTCTCTTGCATTAAACGTACCCATATTTCTAGTAAATCCCACTACTTCTAGAGACTCAACCCCAGTACCTCTTCAAGGGCCTACCACCGACCCCTTCGCTCTGACTCCTACCCACTGACTCTGCCCCCAATCAATTTTGTACCCCCAATTTAAGCTGCAAATTCCTGTTTTGGTCTCTTATAACACCGCCAACTCCAGACAATTCAACTTATTGCTTTCTTAGTGATGTCATATTCTCGAACGCCTTTCCAGTGCCAACTGGCCCAGCTACAAATGCTGAGCCCCATGTTTCAATTAAACCTTAAGTCTCTTGGTGGGCATCACCACGGTTCGTCTTTCCAAGGCCAAGTAGTTGCTCAGCCAACGATTCCTCCAGCTGTCCAACCAACCACTCTCAACCAACCACTCTCAACGAACCAACCAACCAACCACTCTCAACCAACCACTCTCAACCAACCACTCTCAACCAACCACTCTCAAACAACCACTCTCTCCAACTACAACCAACCAACTACAACCAACCAACCAACTACAACCAACCAACTACAACCAACCAACTACAACCAACCAACTACAACCAACCAACTACAACCAACCAACTACAACCAACCAACTACAACCAACCAACTACAACCAACCAACCACAACCAACCAACCACAACCAACCAACTACAACCACCCACTCTCTTTTACACGGCATTCACACACCACAGAATGCCCAGAAATACCAACCGGGTTCTGCACTAAGGTTACTAGCAGTACTAGCGGTAAATAGACAAATGGAGAAACTCACACTTACTCTTTTGCAAATTATGCATGCCCTTTGGCCTTCCAGCATTCACACCTTCACACCAATCCCCCCGTTAAACACAACCCACAACTACAAACAACCAATGACAGGATTCTTCATCGGCAATGTACTACCTACGAGAAAAATCGATGGAAAGAATGGTTATGAATGCGCGGTGCAAAGTTGTTTCATTGGAGATGGTAAGCGATTCTCAGATTTGCTGTAATTCTTAAACCCTAGAAGTTGCTACCTTAGCACCACGACCACTGACCACTCTCGTTAATAGCCCCTTGTGTCAGCTAACTCAAGTGGTATCTGAGATATCGACTTCATTCCCTCGATGCCTCTCCCACGTCCCTTCTCCCTCTCCATCCAAGCCTCTGTCAGGAACATCTGTCAAATATTTGAGGGCTTGAAAAATTCTCATTCCAGGGCTTCCACAAAAACCTTCAAGAAAATATCTTTTCTTTTTCCTGGCTTCTTGGCTGCGACTCCTTTTGTGGTCGCTACAAATCCCCAACCACCACTCGCCATAGCATGGGTGCAAATGAAGGCTAATAGTAAAAGTGCTCCAAAAAGGAAAGGAAATGCTATCCATTCGTTCGCGGCAGATTAGCATTGGCATGTTAAGCGGAGAACCTATCTCTTATCTTTTGTCTAATTTATGGGGAAGTAATTGCCCTTAGGTTGGTTTTGGTTTGTGGTGCTCCACCCATATTTTTGCAATTTCGAAGCAAGTCGAGCAACACCTAACATGCTTTATATATAAAGTCCATAATTTACCCCATATTCTACTCCTTATAAACATATTTCACTTGTATACCTATTACTTATTCCATTAATCATGAGTGAAAAGATCAAATTTGACAATAATACTGTCACCGACATGGGTCCTCTTGACCTGGACATCATCACTCCTTACTACTCAGACTCTCTGTCACTGGGTGCATGGCAGGAGTTCAGAGACAGTTTCAAACGTTCCATACCTACTGATAAACAAAGCGGTGGCTTGACAAAGTCCATTACCAAGAGGCACTTGAGAATGACTGCCTTAAGTACCGGGTTGGGTACCGGTTTATTGGTGGCTGCTGGTTCCAAATTGAGAACTGCTGGTCCAGCTGGGTTGTTGATCGCATACTTTATCACAGGGTACATCATGTTGGTTCCAACCATAAACTCTGTTTCAGAGTTATCTATTGCATACCCAGGGTTGCCTGGTGGGTTCCAATCTTACTTCTCGAAATTTATCGATGAGCTGCTTGGTTTTGCCCTTGGTTGGAATTACGCTCTTCAATGGGTCACCGTTATCTCTTTGGAATTGGTTACAGCAAGTATGACCATTAAGTTCTGGACAACCCTGCTTAATCCTGATATCTTCGTCGCTGTTTTCCTTGTCGTTGTTACTTTTATTAACATGGCTGGTGTAAGGGTATATTCTGAAGCAGAATTTGCCATGAATTGTGTCAAAGTCTTGATGTTGACTGGTTTCGTCATCTTTGGTCTTATTATCGATGTAGGTGGTGGTCCAAATGGTTTCATTGGTGGTAGATACTGGCGTGATCCTGGTGCATTCACTGACTTCAAAGGTGTTGCTTCCGTCTTTGCCACAAGTGCTTTCGCCCTTGGTGGTTCCGAGTTCATCTCTCTTTCAGCTGCTGAAACTACTGGTAATGTTCGTTCTGCTATTAGAAGTGCCTCAAAATTGGTCTTCTTCAAGGTCTCTATTTTATTCTTAGGTTCCTTGTTATTCGTAGGGTTGTTGGTTCCTAGAACAAGTAACGAATTATTGGGCTCTGGTGGCGCAGTCACTCATTCTTCTCCTTATGTCATTGCTGCTCGGTTACATGGTGTCAAGGTTGTACCACACATCATTAATGCTGTTATTTTGATCTCCGTTACGTCCGTTGCTACTGCTGCCATGTACTCATCTCCTCGTTTGATTCAATCTCTTGCTGAGCAAGGCTTGGGTCCTAAATGGTTCGACTTCATTGACAGAAAGGGAAGACCACTCAGAGCTTACTTCGTTACTATTTTATGTTCTTGCTTTGCCTTCATTGCTACCTTCCATGCCGAAGAAACTGTGTTCGTCTGGTTGTTGTCCATTTCCGCCCTCAGTTTTGTATTCGTCTGGATGTTTATTTGTGTTTGTCACATTAGATTCAGAGCTGCCTTGAAGTACAACAATATCCCTATTAGTTCGCTAGCATATGTTTCTCCAACTGGACTTATTGGCTCTTATGTTTCGATCGTTGTTAACATTTTGATTTTGATGGGTCAATTCTGGGTTGCTTTATATCCTATCGGAGGTGATGGTGCCAGTGCTTTGTCATTCTTTGAGAACTACTTAGGTGTTCCAGTCTTGATCATCTTCTACGTTGCCCACAAGCTTTGGACTAGATCCTGGAAGATATTCAAATCTGCTGAAGAAATCGATGTCAATCTAGGCAGAGTCATTTACGATCCTGAAATCTTGGAATTGGAGAATTTAGAAGTTGCTGATAGATACAACAATGCTCCATGGTGGAAGAAGGCACTCATCTTCTGTTTCGATTGATACTAGTTATCTTTCTTCCAGCAAATATTGTCTGTGGTTTATAAGGGTTTGTATAGTAGAAATAATAATTTTAAGCTCTATTGGTTACTGAAAGTGAGCTGATGATCTGGTGATTCCATGTAAGTATCCTGGAAATCTTGAGCACTTGATCTTAGAAGTTGTTATGGAGTTTGGTTCTGAAGTACTTAGATGCTAACAATAGTCAAGTGATGACAAGCTATGGCTACATGTTGGTATTATCACTTTAATATACATGATGGCTGTCAACTGTCTCCCATGAAAGGAGGTCTTCGCTCGTATCCCCTCTGTTCGCACTAGTACCTTGGGTCTGTGTCAACCAAGTCCCATATTGAGGATATTCACTTCAAAAGACTTTCACTTCGAAAGAATACCTTTAAACCCTGCGATCTTGTCACTACTAGTCCATATTTGGCTGCAAAATACGAAACGTATTCGAAACACAACATTGTCTCAGTTGAAAAATAATATTTCATGGCTGCAAAAAGTAATACAATCATCCAACATACAATTGAAACAGTACTCCAACGTACACCTAGAGAGTCTTAGATAAAGGTTTTATGGATATAAATACTAGTCTTAATCGTACTTGTTTTAATATCATTTCTACCATTGAACACTCAGAATTCTAAACAAAACAACTCACTTCCAATGCCTCCTGAAACTCCTACCCTTCAATCTATTGTTGATACCCTTCAATGTGTCTCTTATTATAAAGGCACAGCTTATATGCTTATTTCCAAAGAAGATACTATCAACTCCTCCCTAAAGATCCTGAATTCATCACATTTCCTGGACCAGCAGAAGAACCAAGTATGTGATATTCTCAAGGATTCTGATAAATTTACTAGCTTGGGTGTTATCAAACCAGCATTGTTCAAGCATTATGTGTTATCTTTCAGCAAGAAGGAAAGTAGCGGGTTGGTTAGCCATTATAATGACTTGTTGAATTGTATTAGTCAAACAGTGTGTAAGGAAGTTGCAAAGCAGTGGATCAAGGTTGCCGAACCCAAGAAACAAGCATTGTTTCCTTACAAAAATGGTAACAGATCGAAACCTAAATGGTGGCCCAAAAATGTTGACCATATTGAGCCAGATCATTTGGATAAGCCAGGCCGTATCTTGGTGTTGACCTCCATCTTGCGTTGCTCTGCATTCTCCTTGGAAGAGATGAGATCGAAAACCAATGCAGTTTACAAAGGTTCTCCACAAATCCTTGCACTTTTGGATGAACTATACTATATTGCATTCTATGATCGCATCTTTTACTCCAAATCCAAGATAGGTGATCCTTACTTCAAGACGATCTCTGAAGATGATCAGAAAGCAATTGGTGCAAGCACCTTAAGATTATTGGTAAGTGATATTCAGGGAAATAGAGGAAGTAGAATCAAAGGTGCCTTTCGTATGATGAGCCAGATATCACTAAGCGATTTGAATACTGTTATATATGATTTAGGAGGTCATATTCTCTATGACGAAAAAGAGCCAGGTTCCCAATTATTAGCTGGTCATCATAACCCACTGACAGTAGATGAAACGTTCCCCGAACCAAAAAATTGCACGGAACTCGATAGTGCTGACACTCCTTTAGAGGCACCTTTCCCAAGAAGACCTTTATTGCAGGCAGAGTTCTTGAATTCAATTCAATCCTCAGGCATAAAGGTAGCTCTCCAGACTAACAAAACCCACATCTCCAAGCCAATTCCAACCTCTTCCAAGGCGAAACCGAAACCGAATTGGAAGTCATCATTTTCTTCAAGAACGATGTTTAAAGTGATGAAGGCAAAGTCATCGGGATTGTGTCTACCATCGCATGTTCCCCCAATTCTGACACTATTGAAACGTTCGTCTAGTCTTGACATCTATCCACCTTCAACTAGAGAGTCTGAAAGTTTGGTTATAGTAAAGCGTGAATTTGACGACACTTATCCATCATCTCCACCGAATGCAGTTATATCTGTTGATGACGATGTACAGATTGAAGATGAATTGGTTTTCCACGATAACATGTCCAGTCAATTGTTCGTAGACGGCCAGAGGACGCCTGGTTTGGAAGAAAGCAACGGAAGCAGGTCAATACAAGTAAAATTGGAGCACCTGGAGCACCCCCACGAAGTTCGACATCAGTTTCATCGTCAAGACATCATTCAGCCATATCAAATTGAGCAAAGTTATGAACATCAGCCTCGCCATCATGCTGCATACTCAATCCATGACAACTCAAATGTCTCTACTGAAGCTGCTGAATTAGATACCTATGCGGAAGGAGGTCATACGTATCCAGTTTATTATTCTAACGAAGAGTACCCTACTTCAAGCCCATCCTACTACGATTGATTGTTATCGCCAATTCTGAGCCTATTATTCTGTAAGAATTGCCTTCACCGGTTACTTATTTTACATGTCTATGTTTCATCAATTCTATGTCTTCAAAATTGAGTCTGATCGATAGTAAGTATGTTTCAATGCCAATGCTTGAGTTCTTCTTTCTCATCTAGCTTTCATTTATCTCTTGAAGGTGGTTTTGAGACTTCTGTCTGTGGCCGCAAATTATTTTGCAGCCATTTTTTGGTTGCAAATTCAGTTATAGCTGCCACTTTCAGGTTGATGAAACTTATACTTACATACCACTTCGTTTTCTTCCTCTTTTCAAAAATACTAGCTAAAGAAAGAAGAAGAAACTCCTAAAGATATCGATGTCTACAGAAATTGAAACCACTGGTTCCGTTGTGCCAGTCGCGTCAATACTTACCGTTAGTCCTAAAAGCTCAAAAGTACCAACATCAACGTTTTCCCACTTGAATCAATATCCAGTGTTCATTGCCGCCAAAGTCGGTGTAACTGTTATCGCATCAAAGTGTTCTTTAATCACGTCAGCCGTAAGCTCAGTTATCCCTGCATTCTTGTGGGCTGCTGGGGTTCAACCGGTCAAGTTCATTTATGAGAAAACTGACAAACTTGGCGATGGGTTCTTGAACCGGGTTGACAAATTAGTTCCCAGTTTGAAGGTATTGGAAGTGAAAGATATTACTTACACTATCACTAAACCAGTCACAGATGTCACTAATTCTGTGAGCGAAACGTACGTAGAACTTGAAGGATCCATTCAAAAGAACTTGATCCAGCCAGTAGTCAAGACAGCCTCTGGTATGACAGAAAAGGTGAAATCTACAAAGACTAAGGTTGTCTCTCACGCAGATCCAGTCGTGGGCCCGTTCAATGAAACACTTGACAAATACATTGGTCGTCATTTTCCCAAAATTAAGAAGGTTTCCAAAGATGCTTATCCCACCGAACTTGCGCGTACCATCCGTATAGTTGGTAATGTTGTGACAAGGACCAATAATCAAGAACCGGTTTTTGTATCCGAAGTGCCTTTGGAACTTTTAAGTACTATTGAAGGTGCCCTTTAATGATCTACTCAATCCTTTGCCTTCAAAGGCGACCAGAATCTCATTCACCTCATTTTCAGAGTATATCGCATCATCATTGTATTCGAATTTCTATCTTATCTTTATTTCATTACAGCCAGGTAATTTTTGCATTCATGATTCCCAAAGGCTTCTATAGATGTGTTTCTCTTCTATAGATTCGTTCGAATATTATACACTTTTCTAATCACTACATGTGCACTATAGCATCACAACGATTAAAAGGGACATTTTTTATTTATTGGTTATAGTAGATATTTTAACATGCAAGAGAAAAACGGGTGAAAAGATATAGTTTACAAGCTGATGAGATGATGGTTGAATGATGGTGTATACTCAAAAGATGAGTTCGAGTGTCTTAGAAATGAAAACAAGACACGACAAGTTCGATCAGACTAAAGTAACTTCATAGAAGTTGCTTCCTCCAAATCTAAGTTATCGAGACATCGCATTTAAGCCTTAGACTTCTTCTTCTTCTTCTTTGGAGTTTCTTCGTCGTCAGCCTTACGCTTCTTGTCCTTCTTTTCCTTCTTCTCCTTCTTGTCCTTCTTTTCTTTCTTGTCCTTCTTCTCCTTCTTTTCTTCAGAGACTTGTTCTTCTTCGGCTGGGGCAGCAGCTTCATCGAGATCACCACCTAAAGCTAAAGCTTCTTTGATGGCATCAGAGTTCTTCATTGGTGCAGCGCCAGTATCGTAGAAGTTCAATCTTTGTTCAACTTGCTTCTTTAAGACTTCACCAAAGTGAGTGTTTGGTTCGTCAGAGTAGTTATCGATTCTAGAGGCAATAGAACACTTGTTAGCCAAGTATCTAGAGATTCTACCCTTGTTCTTGGCAGAAGCTCTACCAATGAAAGAGGAGTGGTAAATTAAACCATACTTTGGTGTGTTACCCTTGGTCTTTAAGGCTCTGAACAAAGCCTTTTCAGCACCCAAAATTTGGACGGTGGAAGCAGCTTGCTTGGACAAGTTAGTCAAAGAACCGGCATGAGAAATTAATCTGGCTCCAACAACTTCTCCAATTAAAGTAGACAAGTTTGGAGCAACAGTGTTCATCTTTTCAGTCAAGTATTGGTATAACTTGGCACGATATTCAGTAATGTTAACGACTCTTTCGGCAAAGGTGGAGACATTGTTCATGTCTTGTTCACTAAGATCTTGACCCATAGAAATTCTAGCATTATCTATAACTCTTTGGGCAACACCGGAATCATCATTAAGTAAAGCAGCGACATCGTGTAAAGATTCATCGGTCAAGGTGGCCTTATCCTTGATGAACAAGGATAATTTGGCATAAGAGTAGTTGTCTGGAACAATCTTAGCCAACTCAGGGAAATGCCATCCGTACCATTCCTTTACTCTCATAGAGAAGGTGTTGATATCCTTGTCCAATTGATCTAATAAGGCAATGGCTTGGATAATGTGGTTATCGTTCTTTTGAACAGAGAACTTCACCTTAGCTCTGGAGAAGGCGTGACCCAAACCTAATTGGGCTCTTTCAATGTCACCCACTTGCAAGTCTTTGATTAACTTGGAGCCATGGACTCTGATACCTCTCAAGAAATCTTGAACGGTTTCGTTGGACAAACAGTCAACAAATGGGAAGAATTCCTTAATAGATGGGCCCAAGTTCTTGTCGGAGACACCCAAGGAAATCTTGTTGTCAGAAGAACTTTCTGGTAAGTTCAACTCCAATACGGACTTCAAGTAGTCAGATACTAAACCTTCGGAAATGTCATTGGCGTTCTCTAAGGCTTGTGCTGCACCCTTGAAAGGAGCAAACGAAACCAATTCAACCATTTGCGAAAACTTTCCAAAGTCATTGGAAGCTTCTTGCACTTCCTTCATTCTGGAAGCAACAGAATCTTGTTGGATTAAAACCTTGAAAATGGCATACCCAGTAGCTTCTTCAAAGAGAAGATAGTCTAAACCACCCATATTGTCTTAAGTTAGAGTTACTAAAGTACTATAATGAAGTAAAGATTGGCGAATAAAGAAGTTAAAAACTATTTCGTATCTCGAAATTTTTGAGATGGGTTTGGACTTGAAAATTCTTCCTCATCGCCTTTATGTGGTGCGGTACGGATGTTTTTCACGGTGAATTTTTTCGAGTACTGAGTGTGTGTATAAGGTAATCAATGGATCCTGGAGTAGCTGGATTGATGGTGGTGAGGTATGCTCAAGGGAGCAACTGGAGGCGTTGAGGATGTTGAGAGGAGGCAAATGGTTTTGAAAGGTGAAACTTTATGAGCTATTAGTTTGTCTGCAATAATTGAATAGATGGGTGAATTTGATGGATAATTGAAGTTGTTGTGTGGTAGAAGGCTAGTATTGTTCAAGTTTGCAGCCACTATAACTGGTGGTCTAACCAGATTCATGTTATGGTAAACCGTTCGTCTTGCTAAGTATTTGCTTTGAAATAAATGATGCTTTGTTATTCTAGGTTATGTATCTATATCCTTTGGTGTTAACTTTGAGTATAGCTGTATGAGTATAGCTGTATGTCCATTGGTATTCTATTGTGTTTAGTTGTATATCCTCATTCCATTGTATCTAGCTGCTTATCGGAAGTTTGCCTTTATCTTTTGTAATTGGCTCTCTATAAGCTGTGGTTCATGAATAAAGAGTACTTATCACTGCTATAACCCTCTTAACCAAAGTTGATATCCCACCCCAATTTCCTCAAAATGGCATGCCAGTCAACCACTTTGCTGCCATCGCAATTCTGTTCCCAGACCTTCTCCATTAGGGATTTGGTCCTTTGGACGTTCCATGTTCCATATAACAACATGAGATCATCCATCCTCTTTGTCATTGCTGTCCTTTCACCTGAAGTAACACAGTGTATTCCTGAAATAAACATAGGAAATACTAGAGACGCTTGACCCGAAGTTCCTAATAAAATATCAATACATTTGATCAAATCTGCATTCAACATTTGCATCTCTAACATTGACGGATTACATTTCATCACGCATTGTTTGAGGAATAATTTGGAACTCAATTGGACTGCTTCAAAGAGTGTCAATTGTAACTCTAATTCATCATCAGTCATGTACTCAAGGTCCGAGGGTTCTGGTCTTGAATTATCAATTTCAAATTCTAGCTTTCGAGCCTTTTCTATAATCGCATACAACAAAGAGTTGCTCAAATCATGCTCGCTTGGCTCCGAATCGTGTTCTGATTCAGACTCTGAGTCTTGCTCGGAATTTCCTACATCAAATTCTGGATCCAATGGATACCCTTTATCATCATTCTTCTTGTGCGTTGAATGTGGGCGAGATTTAAAAGCTTGGTTTGCCCTTCTCTTATACATTTGGCTCAATGATTTGTTACTTTCAAAGACTAAAGTGCTGATGTCTCCAATAATTCTGTATAAGTTTTTAGAAACTCCCAACAAGGAGTTTAAGTTGCCCCTTGAAAACCCTGCCAGGTCCTTAAATATGAAGTCGTAGTCCTGAGATGAGAAATAGGTCCCTCTTTCGCTTGATGAACTTGCCAACAAGTCATGGTAGGCAAAATTTGATATTAACCAATTCTCCTCCTTCAGCTTGTTGAACTCTAAGATTCCCCCATTAGCGCATAATAGTTTCCAGCCCCAACTTAATATGATGGACCAGTTCTTCACGTCACCTTTGCAAATTTCAACACCACATAAGATCAATAATGTGGCCAATTTGATAATGATAGCTTGTCGATCATTGTTACGTAGGTCCTTCGCGCTTAAATCTCTACTGTAGTAATCAGCGGAAGTAATTACACCATTTTGTGAATCAGCACCAACTGGTGTAATTGAATCATTTAAATGCTTTAAAGCTTTCCTGACGTATTTGCGTCCCTCTTTTGCCCATTCTCCTCCCAAATGGAAACCTGCCCATCCTAAAATCGCATACAAGATACCATTGTCTTTTCGAGCTAATGGTAAGAAGATACTTTGGTATGAATTAGCCTCGAACTGTGACGACGGGGCAATGCTAATTTTCTTCGATAAAACCTCGACGTAATAGCTGTATAGGTATCCACTTCTGTTAGGTAGTTCTGGGTAAGGAGTTGGTAGTGCGGTTGGTAATGGGGTAAGAAAAGCATTCAAATCAGGGAGCAAATCAGCCAAAGTAGGGTCATTGAAGTCTAACGAGAATGATTCCATAAGTGCACTGAAACTTGGAGATGGAACAAGAGGTGACATGTTCTCATGCTGGCAATCAGAAATATCTTCAGCTTCGTTCATTGGTGAGAACTTATGTTCAGGATGTGCATGCTGGTACTGGCTAATGTCTTTCAAGAAGGATAAGAAAGCAGACGGAGATACGGGAGGAGGTTCTGAAAATGGGTATGTGAGGGTAGATGGAGTTAGGCTCGGTACTGTCATCTCCAACTTGGGGGCTTCAGGGTTTAGACGATGATTTGAGTCGACGTACTGAAGTTGTGGAGACGAAATGAAAGGTGTAAAGCCAGGGGATATAGAATCTTCGATTATTGGTGCTCGAAGGTTGCCTGGGGTGTTACTTAGTGGAAAGTTGTGCGGGGGGGAATTGGTTTGAAACGTATGTGAATGGTTGTTCAGTTGGAATGTATGAGAATTATTCTCTAGAAGCGTTTGTGCGTTAAGAATCCCTAGTATTGTATTTGAACTTACACTTTCTGGAAGTATATTCGGTGGTGTATTTTGCGTAGCATTCAAATTAGGCAGCCGGGTGTTTGACCCAACCCCAGGGTTCGCCAAATTCGTCGTATTCTCTAAATTTTCTGGAGATTCACTTGGTGTAAGGAGTTTTTGACGCTTCACATGGGACCTTACATCTGAGGGAATATATCTTAATACTTTTAATTGGTCTGCAGTAGCTGGCAATAATTGTTGAATCTGTGGCGAAGAAATAGCCAAGGATCTCGACGATGAGCTTGACGGTCCAACAAGCGATTCAAGATGGTTTTCGTTTATCAGTTGGTTCTTTGGTCTACGTTTCCGTAGTTTTTTGTGTCCCTCTTCAGCTTCGACTTTTTCTTTTAGTTGTTTGATCTGGGATTTGGTCATCTCTCCGTAGTTAATCCAAACACATTCCTTGTTCAATCTCTTGCAATCCGAACACGTAGGTCTCGTTTCATCGCATTTCTTCTTACGTATCTTGCAGGTCAAGCAGCCGTGCTTGGACTTGTTTGGGATATTGACCTTACACAAGTCTGTGTGGGTGTTGATGTGGTTTGTGTAGGTTTGGATTGTTGGATGGCTGATGTGGGTACGACTAGCGTGGGAACTTGAATGAACATCATGATTGCTCAACCCTGCAGCCTGCTTACTGGGCTCGACGACACCGTTACTCAGATGGTCAGGCATATGGTTCCGTAGAGGCATAGAGTTTTCCCTCCTCGAACTTGATGGAGTATATATCCTTCTGGAGGCAGCAACAGAAGCGGCGACGTGCTGCTGTAGGGTGTCGTTATTATTAATCTTCGAATCAAAAATTATGTTCATACTTGGGAGGCCATGCTTAAGTGAATGGGTCAAGAAGGATGTGTCATGAAGGAGATAAGAGGCCAAACTATAAATTTATTTTTCAGGAGATTCGAAATCTTCAATCGCGATCAAATCTTCAGATTTTAGGTCTAGATTTGATGCGCTACAGGCGGAGCTGGTCAAGTAAGGTTTCTTGATACGAAGTGCCTACTTGCAACGAGTGTTTGGGTTGATTTAGAATGACGGTTGAAAGGCTTCAACATCGTAGAGTGTCTTCATCATCTTAGAATATAAACATTTCAGGCAAAACCAGTGCAAGGAATGGAAATAATCATTCGATTGCATTATGGAGATAAGGATACGTTGGTGCTTGCGTACAAATAGCGACTTGATGTTTACCCATCAACTCTATGGGCACATTGTACTCAGAACAATTTCAAAATTGACGCAAGATCTCTTGCTGACATGAAATTAGCTGAAGTATCTCGTGGGACGATGGGGGATGGTTGTATCATGCTTTGATGTATACTGAGGTGTTTTTATTATATTATGCTTTGATGCATACTGAGGTGTTTTTATTACATTATGCTTTGATGCATACTGAGGTGTTTTTATTACATTATGCTTTGATGTATACTGAGGTGCTTTCATTATATTTCGATGGTTCGATGGTGTGTGTTGTGTTGTGTTGTGTTGTGTTGTGTTGTGTGGAGAACGTTATAAATAAATTTACGAGTTTTCTACAATAATCTGTTCATTTTTTTGCAACAAGATGGAGGGGTGGAAATTTGTAGCATGAATGAACGGGAGGTTGCATGTTGTGTCTGATAATGGTTTTCAGTTGAAGAGGTCCGTTTGCTAAACTGACTGTAAAGTCGAAGAGGGCAAAGTCGAGGCTTGAGCGACTGGAAGAGCCCCATTACCCACTTAGCAAGTGCCCTTTCTCTTTGACAAATCATTTTTTATTCATATTACTTCTTTCATCCGTCAATCCACCTCCTTGAAAGACTGAATGCCTTCATGACTTGATGACCTTGCGACTTGATGACCTTGCGACTTGATGACCTCGCGACTTGATGGCTTCACGACTAATTGTATCTCGTCTTTCGTCTCGCTTCGACTTATCGTCCGTCCAAAGCCCATATTGGATGCAGGTTTATTAAGTGCTGCAATCAAGGCCCATTCACTTTGCCATTAAAAATCGGCTTAGAGCAAGATCTAATTAGGCATTTTGATGCGATATTGAAGGCTAGAAGAATGGGGTTGCTCTCATGATTGAGGGATGGAATTGGAAGGGGATTCAAGTGGGATAAGTTGAGTTGCAAAAACGGCAATATGCAGGACGAACCATATGAAGCGATAGGTGATAGAATCTATTGATAGTACTGAGAAAGGGACTAGGTCAAGTAGGTGAGCTAGAGGTTCGAGTGATTGTATTGTGACAAATGCAGTCAGTATTGTGACAAAGGCAGTCAAAGCGTTTGAATTCAACAGAGAATACCTTCTAGGCACTAGAGTGAGAGCTTCCTTAACTTCCTTTAAGATATTCAACCTATTAATCTCCGAGCATAGGACTACTACTAGCACACGACACAAGACCACTTCTATTCGTATACTTCAATTGCAGTATCTACTCCCCCCACACACACACACTCGTCACCATATTTTCTCTGCTACTAGGCCTATCTGGTGCTAGTCTCCTTCTCCTTGGTGCTAGTCTCTCTTCACCCTAGTCTTCCTTTCCCACCACCTCTAGCCCTTTCACCAAATGCCTTAATCTCCCACACACGACCACTCAGAACAAAATGGAACATTCCTCCTGTCACCGTCCGCGACACTCCCCAGCACTCTGGCTCAACTCCCTCAACAATGTCGCAACCTCTTTGCCAACTCCTACAATAAATCCCACCACCAATCCACCACGAAAAATTTAAAATCCAGATCCCAAATATATAATCCTCTCTTTCTTTCTTTCTTATCTGGATCAACATAATCTATATAAAGTAAACCATCAAGATGTCTTTAAAACGTATTAACAAGGAATTAGCCGACTTAGGAAGGTATGTGTATTGTCTTTTTGTCTCAACGTTGGGTATCATAGATAGCAGATGCTCAAGTGGTCTTGCGACGATAGTGTGGTGAGAAATTATACCGTGGCTTTTATCAGGCTCCAATCTCGATCTCCAATCTCGATACATCAAAATAATTCCTTGATACTTGTGAATCGTCATTTGTCAAGATGATCAAACTGTTTGATGAGTATACCATGCGTTCTAGCATCACGGTAGAGGTGGCGACGTTCAGTTTTCGATTCCTTTTCTTTTTCTGACTAAGACGTTAGAAGGCTTGGTACTGTTCAAAGTTTGCTTGCTTGGATGGATGGTGCTGGTTCAAGGTTCAGCTAGTGGTGCCTCAGTTAGTTCAACGGTGAGTTGACACCTTTGCAGGTCGACATGAAAATTCGAGGATTCTTTGGATTCTCCCCTATTTGGTTGTAATACACTGAGCCACTGCTTCTTGTTGATATTAAAGTCCTTTCATGACCCAGCATAACGGATGAGTCCTGTTCCAACAAACTCTCCAATGTGCCTTCATTGCACAACATCCACACTATCTTGACTATCTCAACTACCCAAATCTTCACCCTCTTCATCTTACTAACACATCTTTAGAGATCCTCCCTCCTCCTGTTCAGCAGGTCCGGTAGGTGACGACTTATATCACTGGCAAGCATCTATCATGGGTCCTCCAGACTCTCCATACGCCGGTGGTGTATTCTTCCTTTCTATCCACTTCCCTACTGATTACCCTTTCAAACCACCTAAGATCGCTTTCACCACCAAGATCTACCACCCAAATATCAACGGTAACGGTAACATTTGCTTAGACATATTGAAGGATCAATGGTCCCCTGCATTAACAATCTCAAAAGTATTATTATCCATCTGTTCCCTTTTGACTGATGCTAACCCGGAGGATCCATTGGTTCCCGAAATAGCTAACATTTACAAGAATGATAGACCAAGGTATGAAGCCACCGCTAAAGAATGGACTAAGAAGTATGCTGTCTAAGCTTGCTTTCTTTATTACATTGGTGTGATCTGTTGCAGCCAATAACTGGTTGCAATGGCTCCCATTTCTATTCATCTTTATGAATCATGGTTGGGTGATGAATATTTGGTTTCGATGGATGTATATGTAGATAAGTTTTTGTTTATATACGTGTCGCTGCCTTCTAATATACTTCTTTAATTTTACTAAGGGCAACTAGGTGCTCTCTTCTGGAGGAAGTTACCCCAGCATCTTCCCTTGTAGCCTTCGTAATGAAGATATCCACAGCCCAACACAGCTAGGCTAGGCATCATATAGGCTATAGATATCGCGAACCAGAACATCTTGACTGTTCATGTTTATGAATT
>JAJMSH010000053.1:0-97893 GCA_030558315.1 Kodamaea suecica
CTAGCTAGCGCAAAAGAACTTATTCTCATTCAAAGTCGAGTCCATATTCTTAATAGTACCCTTGTTGTACGCTGAAATTAGGCTGCAAATATTATTGAGAGCACAACATGGCCACAAAAATATTTATCAGCAGCAAAGCAAAGTAACTTCTACAATAAGTGCTTCACAAGGAACGGACTCTATTCAAGCACACAGATATTAACTCCATAAAGCACTGTTATTCGGGGACTGTAGAACTACCTTCACCTCCGTAATACCCTATCGGAAATACCCCATCGGAAATACCCCATACTTACCCACGTAGGGCCCACTTGCACTAACAAGCAAGTTCTCTTCAGAAGATTCGAATACCATCAACAGCCATTCTCTACGTGCCTAGTCCCTCGAGATTCTACCGCAACCTACAGGAAACCCCACAACCGTATCCGACATATAAGTCGTTTCCATAACTTCCATCTACATTGCTTCCATTAATCCCATCTCAACATAGTGACAGTAATGTACAGGCCGATGCCCTCAAAGATACTCCCAACAACCACAAGAATGACAGAAAACGTTGAGAGCTTGTAATTTCTTGCATCACACGAGGTCACACGAGGTCTCGGTCCATCTCAATTAGACCACCTCATCTCAGTTGCATCTCGTCTGAATTACGACGTTCTTTCGAACACTTAAGAATTCCACTCTAATCTTAATTTGAGCCACGTGTGGGGTCCAGGTCGTGCCCACTCTCCGAGATGATCCACTGGAAAAGTATAAAGATTGACAGGCAGATGTTCATTGGCATAAGACATCACACTCTTCTTAAGAAACAAGATGGCTATTCAGAAGGAAATTGACTTGAACGAGCCGTTGAATGCTGATGTTGAAGCAACGTTAACCAGAACCAAATTGACACCGGACTTGAGTCATGCTGCTATAACCATACACGGAGACTTTTTCAGACAGTTACAGATGCGCTTGAACAAGTACGTGTTCTGGCATCCTATATCTAAGGCGATTTATGCAACCATAGCGATTTTGTTGTTGACATATAGGTTGTGGGATTACATTGTGATTTCTGATACTCTTGGAGAGTTCTTCTACTTTGCTATCAAGTCGAGAGACTTCGTCTACCAGATCTTGGCCTTATTCCCAGTTGGAGTTGTGGTGGTGGGAATATTTGGACTTATGAACTGGTTGGTCAGTGACCATTTGAGGGAAATCAGTGATGATTTGATTAAAAAAGACTACATCTTACAAATCTTTGGTTTTGATATAAAGAAATATAGACAGTTGGATGTTGAAGCAGATGAGATTACCCCTAAACATGTGAAGATGTTAGCTGAAGGCGACAATTCGCTGATTATTATATATCGTGAGTCTCCAATTGCTATTATAACATTGAAAACATTGGAATCAGAGGAAAGCACTCTTAAGATCAAGGTCACAGGTTTACATGTCAAGAAAGTATTCCGTAAAGCAGACTTCGAAGGCTTACTCCTTGATTGGGCCATTACACGTTCAAGAGAGATTTTAAAAGAATCGAAACAAAACAGTCTTACCCTTATCGTCGATGGGTATTCGTTTGATCAGCCATTGATCAATACTCTAAAACTCAAGAAGTTCGAATTCATTGAATCATCTTTCAATTTGAACCCTTTCTCTGACGAACACAGTAACTTTTTCTTTACTTCGTTCCAAAAAGCATTTGATGTTAAAAGAGAACTGTATGGTTTAACCATCGAAAACTTGGAAGAAGAGATAATTTAAGGTGTCGTCTCGGTTATGCCTTTTCTGGTTTAAGAGGATATTCAATTCAAAAGTTTGAACCTGGTGATCCAGCTGTATAAATATAATAACGTTTAATTTCATGTCTTGTAGATTACTTGGTATCTTTATAATATATTAATTTTTCCAGTCAATCTATAAGAAACATTCATTTTCTTCATCTTGTTGAACCTCAACTTCATCTTCAGTCCAACAAGCCCGTTGTTCTAGTACGGTTCTTTTGCCTTTGTACTCGTATAATAATAAAAACAAACCAGACCACCAAAACAGTTATTACTAACATCACAGTTAACTTACCAGCAAACCAGAAACGTCTTGCCCATCTCCTCACAAACGTGGCATCTTCATCGCCATACTTTTTCAAGCGTTCAAGCTTTTCCTTCTTCTTAATCCTCTCTTCTGCCTTCTTTAAACGTAAAATCGACTTTCTCTTTCTTTCTGCACTTTTACGGTTTCCCTTACTCTTTCTCCCTTCGTCAACATCCTGGGTATCTTCATTTATCAAATCTTGTAACTCTTCAACGGATTCAACGTATGAACCATCTGGCTTGTGTAACGCGTACATTCTATTTTCAAGCACATCCACAGCATGTGTCAATTCCCCACTTTCAGCTGTGAGTCCAAAATACTTCACAGCAGGTAAATGAACATCTGTCAAAGTGACACAGTTGGTCCAATCCTCGTGTCTCCCATTGTAATTGAAATCAATTGATAAGTAACCATTTTTTATATAAACCAATCTCATCTTGGTTTCTTGTCCTCTGGGGTTAATTAACTGAGAATTAGCATTACAAGAGGCTAATCTCGTTTCAAACCCATCATTTTCCTTATCATATTTCGTCTTACCATCGCCCATCATCAAATTGACAATGGGGAAATGCCCACGTTTGCCGTTCTTGTACGTGTCCATGAATATCCCCAACCCATTGAAGAAGTTGGTTCCTCCAAACACATCCCCAACAGATAACTTCTCATCTACAAACCAGACAGCGAACCCATCACCATAGAACAGCAGGGTCAGCTTGGAATGAATGTGGAAAGTTAATTCCATTTCAAATGATTCAGCTTCAATAGGAGATTTGGCAAATATATTACCAGCAAGATGTTGGCCATCGGAGATGAGTCTTATGTAACTGTCCCTTTTCACCAATGTTTTACCAGCAACATCCCAATCGTTTAACTTAAATGAACTTGACAGTTCCAAGAAAGGCTTTTGCAACTTCTGAGCTGTCATTTCAACCTTGTCCACTGATACGATATCCTGATCTTTGTTCTGTAACAAGGTGTTGATTTCCTCTGGAGTAAACGATTCAGAGTCATTTCCTCCAGAAAAGAAGAACCAGTATGAAAGTATGAATAATACTAATGCAAATAGCACTTGACCAGGTCTTCCACGTATCATTCTTGTGTTCAAGGGCAGTTGGGAGGAGTAGGGAATTTTTTCAATAACGATTTCCATAGTCGCATGTGTCCAGATCTAGACACGTGAATGGCATGCAAAGGGAAGAAGTGGTATAAGTGGGGCATGGGTGGTGATTCTCCATGCCTAGAGAAAGGTCTTGGTCGCCTTCCTATATCAAAGACTTTGTAACTAGGGCTCTACAATCATTGTCTTCTTTTCTACCTTTAAGGTGGCTCATTTCAATGCCCGTGAATTGTATGTAAAAAAAGCAGTGATTTCATTGATACAATGTTAAACTAGTTCTTGTTGACTTGACTTCAAGACCTCTTATTCGGTACCCCTGAATGGAATTAGACTTACAATCTTCATTGAGGATAGAACTGATACTGTGTCTCGGAATTGTGGACACACTCATAACAAGTTTGACATTTTTTGCACCCAGTATGAGCCTTTCCAGCACCATGTGAGTCCTCAGGACTATGTGAATCTCCAGCACTAATCATAGTAAAGTATCTACTCTAGTACTCCATTAAAATACAATCATATGGTTGCGTTATCTTACAGCTTTTCACATTTCTCGTTTATTATATACATTGGTTTCTGCTCATTTAGTTGTAGTATAGATGGGAATCTCTGGAAAGTGTAGCTTGACGATTTTTGACGGCTTGCAAGATTATTTAAATACCGTGTCTCTAATCCAGATGGCACCTATTATTCAACGAAATCTCATTCATCAACATCCATTCCACCATATACCACAACCCTCCTTTCACCTAAAACTTTATTTGTCTGCAAATAAGTCCATGACTGGTCCTTACGTTTATTGCTCTCTATTTCTTCTCTCCTCTTTCAACATCTCCACTTTTCATACTTCCGCTATTTCTCCATTCGCGTGGTATATATCACAGACCAGCTAATGTCATCTACCTTCCGAAATAGATAGTCCTCATGGCACTGAAGAAATTCTCTTTGGTTTCTCCCTTTATCTCCCCCATTAAACGGCTATAATATTGAGGATTGCCCTTTGGCTTCAATAACTTGTCATCGAGCTTATAATAGTTCTTGTATTTGTCGTTTACCAAATCTCTTAACGAGAGGTATTGTAATTTCAAGTCCTTCTCCGAGATGTGTTTTGTTGCCTCTGGGTTTTCAAATCTGGCAAGCTGTATGTCCTTGAACGAAGCATAATGCTTGATTCTGTCCTTGGGAAGAGTCTTGAGGAGAGATACTATCTTCTGCGTGATTTCTGGACGAGATGTCATGCTTGTATTAAAGATAAGCAAAGATTATTCAATCCAATTGTTCATTGGTTCAATTTTTTATCTCATCATCAAAAATTTGATGCGTGATTGTAGGGAGAAATTAGTTCCAGCGAGAGCTTGCGCTAGAGAGGAATTGTGGATAGTAAATGAAACAGTATCTTCGGAATGATACTCAAAAGAGATAGACTGTGCTTGATATGGCTTATTAAAGTCATTGAAAGGGTTATTGGGCGATGGAAAGGGCCCTAGTTGTGGAAACACTGTTCTATATTTGATGAGTATAGTTATACTGAGTGCGCACGTTTAGCGAGAATTTATCGTCGTATGTTTTTCTTCCCTAAATATAGGGAGAGCTTTCGCAGGGAAAGACAGAAATAGATGGAGCCGTGGCGAGATAGAGATTTTAAATCAACTCAACAAATTTCATTCTTTCTTCAGACTTCTTCCTATCATTTGCACTCTATGACCCCTAGACTCATCTTCGCAAGACATGGCCAGACCGAATGGTCAAAGTCGGGCCAACACACATCAACCACTGATATAAACTTGACTCCGTTGGGGGTAGCTCAAGTCAAAGAGGTCGGGCATCTTCTTGTGGGTGAAGGTAAATTCATTGATCCAAGCAACTTGAAACATATTATCTCTTCTCCACGTATCAGAGCTAAGGCAACCGTTGGCTTGTTGACTGCACCTCTTACTCCGGAACAACTTGCAAACATCGAAATCTCTGTAAATGAAGACATCCAAGAATGGAGGTACGGTGACTACGAAGGCTTGCATACCAGAGAGATCCATGCTTTAAGAAAGGAACGTGGTTTGGACAAAGAAAGTGCCTGGTCGATTTGGAAAGACGGTTGTGAGAACGGAGAGGAGTATGTTGGGGTAACCGAAAGGTTAGATAAGTTCATTGCTTTGGTTAAGAGTCTACACTCTAAGGCATTTGAAGATGGAACAGAGTGCGATATTTTAGTGGTTGCACATGGCCATATTCTTCGTTGCCTAGTAGCACGTTGGTTGGGAAGAGATATCAATGTGAATCCACAATTCCTCATGGATACGGCTTGCGTAGGAGTGTTGAGTTATCTGCATAATAACATCAACGAGCCTGCACTTTCGTTAGCTGGTGCATTTGGTGTGAAAATAGACTAGTGTACGAGCATGGGTATATTAGGAACCAACCTTGAATTAGAGATTTGAGTAGCATTTGTTAGATTAGCGTTTGCTTGGATTAGCATTCCTGTTAGGGGTTTGGGAGGAAACGTTGGACGTGACCAACGTCGGCTTTGTAGAATTGAATCAATAGCTATCTCACCACCAATATCCCATTATCCCATTATCCCATTATCCCATTATCCCATTATCCCATTATCCCATTATCCTATTTTCCTATTATGTCCATTCCTCGTAAATCGCACTATCAAATCACTTATAGTGCTTGAAGGGCCATTCAATGTTGCTGCCTTACATCCAATGAGGCCCATTTTCCGTTACAACGTTACTCATGTAGTTTTATTCGTTTATCAATGCCATGACTGCCATCCGCTATTTCCTACTCCAGACTCTTCCAACCTGATCGTATAGGATCCTGATCTCGTAAATCTTCCTGGCATATTTTCTATGCGGCCGTTTGACAATTGGCTGTTTAAAATTATCGACAACTACTTGATACCACTTCATTCCTAAGGATCATAGTAACCGCAATTGATTGCTGGAACCACACAGATTCAATACAATGACTTATAGGCAATTCCTACGCTGATTGATCTCGTGCCAAGAAGTTATTCCTTAGTATTTTATCAAGTCAGGGCAATCACTAACATTGATAGACAGTTCAGGGCAATCACTCTTTTGTTAGACAGTGTCTCTGAATGAGATACTTTTGTCATTTCCCCGTCTTTTGAATGATATATTGAAAATTCAGTTAATCACTAGTCAAAACTTTAAGGAACTATTTAAGCATAAATTATTTAATATTTACTAGTGGGACTTAGGTCTGTTGATCCCCCAAGGCACTTGCATGATGTTTTAGACATTAGGCAACTTATAGATCTAAACTTCTAATTCTCCTTTTAAATTACAATCTATTTGAATGATTAAGTAGTGCAAGATCTGGAATGAATATAGTCTTTGCAAAGATGCCATGCAACAGATATTGTTCAATCCTTTCTTTTTCAATTCATTCGCTTCTTATTGAATCAACAATCGAGGGATTGCTGCTATGGTTCTTATCGTTGATCTCAAAGGCATCAAAAATGCATTTCCAGAACTTCTCAACATTTATGCCAGTAACAACCGTACTTGATTTGTCAGTGTTACTTCCAACTTCAACGGATTCGCCCATGTGTTCACCCGTCAATTTCACTTCCAATGTAACAGATTTCTTTATCAAACCATATTCTTTTCCCTCGTGGTAATCGTTCTCTTCCACCATGGCTAATGCAATGAAAACAGCGACAGGATCATGGACTGGGGCACTATTAAGCCTTTTATCCCATTCCAAATTAGTTGCGTTTGCATACTCTATGATTTTGTGAAAGAAGTCCAGATGTAATCCAATTCTCTGTCTAACGTCATCAGTGGCCAAAGCTGTGACTGTAACATTCAAGGGAGACAATAATAGCTTCAGACCACAAGTGGAAATTACTTGATGGGCAGCATGTGGATCCACATAGAAGTTGAACTCTGCGAACGGAGAGACATTGCCCAACAGAAGCCCCCCACCCATAATTGAAACGTACCTGACTTCGTCAATAATTTTGGGATATGCTGTAAACAAGCGAGAAATGTTTGTAAGGGGTCCCACACCAATAAGCACCAACTTTCCGGCGTGGGCATGGATTGCTTCTGCCATTGCTTCAACGTACGGTTTGTCATCGCTCAATTGTGACTTAGTGTCTTTTGGGGTTGTCACTTCTCCAAGACCAGATTCACCATGGATATACCCGGCATGACAAGGCGCATTCACCAAAGGTCGATCGCTTCCTTTATAAACGGGGATGTTGTACGTTTTCAATTCATCTAATATCACCAATGTGTTATGGGTGATCGCTTCCAAAGGCCCGTTACCATCAACAGTTGAGATTCCAATGACACTAAAGCGTGGGTTACATATCAATAGTAAAATGGCGAAGGCATCATCGATTCCTGGATCACAGTCCAACCATATGGGAATTCTTTCTTTAACTGTCATGATGCGTGTGAGAGATGTGCTGAATGTAGTGATTGCTTTATAATCTTCTATTCTAATTCTTCTGCTACCAATGCCTCCAGTTTATAATATTTATTCTTCCCCCTCCATTCTAGAAAGTGCAACTATGAACCAAACTAAACTCTCTCCACCATCACTATAAAAACCTGGTAGTCACTAACAATTTTTCAATGTGTATGGGTTGCGTTGGCACATCTCAATACGAGAGTAGACGAAAACATCCTTCCCTCACTACATAGAGTCATTTTTAACATGGAATTTGGAGGAGGGACATCTGGCATGCTGACCCCTATACAAAGTACAAGTGGAACAAACAATGGGTACAATAGTATCCAAACTGAGCCAAATAGAATTGGGGTCATTGCGGCTTCTTTTGCGTGCCACCAGAGTCCAATTATGATGCTCTGGATCTGTGTCGTTCCCCATTCATTCAACCTTGTGTCATTTGAGTGAAATTTAGACTAGTAAAATGAGGAGGGGTTATGTAAGTTACGCTCCCACAAACCACGTCCCCACATTGTATCAATTCTGTGGGGAATGACCTTTGTTGAAAGAAGACTAAGTTCTTAGCATCGGGCTTTTCTGGAGTCGAAATCGAAATGCCGTAGACCTTCCCCGTCTTGAACTCGCTTGGAACCTGTCAAAAGAATGCACACCCAGCACTTCAACGGATAATCTTCTTAGGCGACGGACTTAACGGTTGCAAATGAGTTTTGCTCTTGGCTCATTAGCTTCACTTTCAGTTGCACATGGCAATTACTCTGACAGATCCAGAAGCCAGGTTATACGTGATCGGGTAGGAATTGTCTATCATAAAGAACAATGAATCATTACAACTACCGTTAAGGGTATTCATTGTGTTTATAGTATAAAAAGCAGCCTTATGACGAGGTAGAGTTGAATGACAACCATGGAGCTAAAGGAAAACTTATGATAGCATCTAAGATGAAAGTCTATAAATACTGAAGTAAGATACCGCTATTCCACTTTTTTGCTCTTTCTGTTAGAACCTGTTAGAACCAAAGGCATGTAAACCGTGATCTGGTGTGATCATCTACCCATGTTATATAAGCGTTGACGTCATGTTATAATCAAAGGAAGGTAAACTGTGATTAGGATGTTCATCTACCTAAGCTAGAACCTAAAGTCGTTTGAAATCTTGAAAGGGGTGTTGTCTAAACATATGTTAGACAAGAAAACTTGCGAGGTCCCTATGCCAAGAATGAGAGCTAGATATTCAAGGAGCTAAATCCAAGATATGATAGTCGTAGAGCTAAACGGCAACACTTAGGAATGAACACTAGATACTGAAGTAAGATCCCATTTTACCTGTTCTTTCCTTTGCCTAAGTCAATCCTATATTTCCAACAGTATAAACATCTGTATAGAATTCATATCTCTTGCACTCAGAGCAAACCAGTATCATCTACAACTCACGGAATTCGGAAATCAATAATACCAGATCTAGCTCAGCGCAAGAGATCCTTCTCTCATTCATACCAAGACCATATTCTTAACACTTTCGTTCAAACCGAATCATAGAATCTTTTGAAAACCAGTATGTTCCCTTTGCTGTTAGTGATTATTTTCTCATTCTTTCAAATGCCTTGGTCGCTGCATCTGCCACTCTCAGCTACGAGGACAGTATATTGGCATTAGTTTACTGTCAGGTGGAACCGAATGATAATTCTGAGGGCACTGAGTGGTTTAATACGACCGGGTATGAATTAGAAAGTTATGAACTTCCGGTATCAGATGTAGGGATACGCAGTTTATCCAGTAGCGACTACCTAAGGGCCCTAGCTGCATTAGCATCTCGGGCTGCTTTAGCTGATAAGCCGGTGTTGTTGTGACTCTGACTGAGGCTCGATCACTCTATGACTGGTATATAACAAGTAGTACCGAGTAACAATTAGGTTGAGTAGAGGCAGGGCCCAGGCCGTCTACAGGATGGACGGCAGGTTAAACCTTGTGTAACTCGAGGCGAAGGAGAGAATTATATATGAAAGAAGGCATTCAGATCTTCTACATCTAGACTTTGGGGAAAGGCTTGCGTTTCATTGAATTCTCAATGAACTATTTGGATAGGTAGGTCATTTCCCAAGTGTTTCAAAATACGTAATAACTTAATGGTAGAATGTATATATGACTGGCTCGAGACTTCAATGACTAGTGGGCACTGCCTATTCAAACTTGGTATAAAACAAATACATGTTCCTCAAGAAAAAGCGGCTTTAGCTCAGTTGGGAGAGCGTCCGACTGAAGAGATTCAGTCAAGTAATCGGAAGGTCGTGTGTTCGATCCACACAAATCGCATATTCTTCTTTTTTTTTGCATATGGTAAGCACAAATTGTGCAGCAACATGGAATTAAGGAAGGTCGATGGGACTTCACACCTGGATCGGCTCATGAATGGCTCATGAATGTTCATGTCTGCGTATCGGGAAGAAATTGGATGTCATAATATTAATGCTGGTGTAATGCACCTTCCTCGGGGACGCAAGACCGAGACCATTACTTTTCGTTTGGTAGGCTTGTTCACTTTAATCTGTCCTTACAGGTGATGAAAACAATCCAAACAACTGGAAATACTTGGATGAACAACGATCTCCATACGCTTGTGATTTTTTTATATTTGTCAAGCCCTATAACTTTATTTAACCTGTCTAATGTAAATGAATGTGTATTCGTGTCCCATAGGCCACCGATGATTTTGTTTTGGTGTGCGATGGCTGCAAATTGTCCGTAGCATGTTGGACTAAATGCTAAGTAAAGTCTGTCAAACAACAATTCCCACCAACACACGAAGCCATCCCATGATCTGACCCTTCAGTGAGCCAAATCTCACATCTCGAGTTACTTTCACTTTTTGCGTATCGATTAATGCAGTTAATATCACAACAATCAGAACACTTCTAATATTTACGTTGCTTATAATTCTCTTAAAACTAATACTCACCTAACTAAGTTCAACAAATACACCATCTTGGTGACACATTGTCAAGTGAACAGCCTTTCTAGGTGGATATGGTCTATCGTCCCTCGATACAAGCTTAGGGAACAACTGTGCTAATCTCACAACTATATACGAAGCTTCAGTGAGTGCAAACTGTTGTCCTAAGCAAACACGAGGTCCACCATTAAATGGCAAATATGCCCATCCATACTTGCGGTCAACTGCCCAGCGTTCTGGATTGAATTCCATACTATCTTTCCCGTACACACCTTGATCTCTGTGTGTCAGGTATACACTATAAGCGACAGTTGTACCTTTACCAACAAAAATAGGCGAAAGACCATATTTACCACCACCACGAGGTAATGTTGTGTCCTTGGTGGCAACTCTGAAGTTAAGTGCCACAGATGGATACATTCTAAGGATTTCATACAAGACCCACTTCAAGTATTCACAACGCTTCAAAGTTTCAAACGTTATTCCTTCGATGTCTTCTGGGGTACCCTCACCAAAGCCACTGTGGATTTCTGCCTTCAACTTTTCCCATATGTCTGGGTTTCTGGCAAGTTCAAAGAAAGTAAAGGAAAGTAACCCAGCAGTGGTATCTCTTCCAGCTACAAAGATATTCAACAATTGATCTTGTAAAACCTTGCGGTTTCTGGTATGTTTAGCCAATTCAAATAGGAAAGTATAACTTTCCTTTGACTTCTCATCAAGTTCACTGGGAGACAAACTGAGGGCCTTGTTAACGTAATGTCGAGCAAACTTGTGTACGGATGAACAACTCTTCCTGAATGAGTAACCATCAACAAAGAAATAGAACATCTGGGCCCACGATCTAGTAGCCAAGTACTTTTGAGTGACATTGAAGGCATCGCCGAAGCCCTTCTTGCCTTCAAACTCGTGTTCTGGAGATCCAATCTTGGGGTCGTATAAGGAGTGAACCGATTCACCAAATAAGAATTCACTGGCAGTATCAACAGTCAATTTGAAGAACAAATCTTGCAAGTCAATTGTAGTTCCCTTGGCATGGCGAATGTGCTTAGCAAATGTGCACAAATGAGGTTCTAAAGCACGAACATGAGCCACTTGTTCACGAGCGAACTGGGGACGCAACATTGCTCTCAGCTGCTTCCAACCTTCTCCATCCAAGGTGAAGATTCCATCTCCCAACAAAGGCTTAAAGTGTGCATGTCTAGTTCCTAATGCAAAATCGCCAAACTGTGTTGCCAACAATGCCTTGAGATTCTCTGGTTCACCTGTGCAGACAACGACAATGCCTGCAAGACGAACATAAGCAGTGTGAAGGCCGTTACTAACGAATTGATCTCTTATGAAATCAACCATGAAACCGTCAGTCTTCTTCTTCAACATTACTAACAAAAAGTAAAGGTTGAAGATCCCAGTACCAGGCAATTTGGTCATTGGCTCACATCCGTGCTTCTTCTTGAAAGTCCTAACCTTCAACTCCCGCGTAACCACAAAGACCAATATAGCACCTACGACAACAGCATACCATCTGGAGAACTCCAAGGTATCAAAGGGCATAGTAGTTCAATTTGTGATTATTCCAATTGCATAGGTTTTCCAATTGCAAAACGTGAGACCAATATCAATTACACTATCAACTCTTATATACGTATTCTCTCAAACCAAAATCAATGTCTGTATGTGTCTTCAATATTACAGAAAGTTGCAGCCATTTATAAGTGACACTGCTTCTCCGTATTCTGTGCTTATTAAAATATTGCCATTATTTGTTGGCAATGTTGGCGAAATTCATGTGAAACAGCAAGCTAATGATAGCAAACACCAATTGAATCAAGGCTTTGGTATTCTTTTGCAGCCTTTCACATGTCACTCGAGGCTGTTCACATGAAAATATGTCTTAGCTAGTACATGCTCCCCCCAAATAGAAGTATTATTTTGACTACATTCACCGATTGTTGCAACTGAGTGTGATAAATAGATTCGATTAACGCAGCCTGTTATGAACAAGTGGGGGGGTGGATAAATCGTTCGAAATCACATGGAATTGACGAGAGTAAGCGAATCTCAATGAAACCTGGGGTAAGGAATAAAGTTATCAACGTACAAGCAAGTGGGTTAGGTGGAATGAGAAATGGGAGGGGAGTCTCATGATGAATGAACAAAAAAGTCGGAGTAGAAGAGAATGCAGTTTCGTTGACGATGCATGTAGGGGCTGGGGGAGTGTGATCCCATCCCACACTTATCGTTGAACAAGAATGGTGGTAGGTGATGTCGGGTTGGACAAGTGGAGGAGAATGAGTCGCACGGAAGTACACACCAACGGAGTTTACGTTGACGTAGGAAGAAGAAACATCTAACAATCAAGTTTGATTTTCAACAAACAAGATTGAGGTCGAGGAAGGAACATCTCAATACTACCTATTCTGTACACTGTGCTGTCTAAATTGATATTCGAGGAACGTTAATGTTTAAATTTGGAATGAAGCGGCACTTATTCAATGAAACTCTAGGAACATTGGCATCCACAAACCGTATTGACGATTTGGTTCCCGTAGGCATGTGAAATATAAGTGTTCACGGAATATTTAGGATCGGCTGAGGGGCACTATTGGGGGCATTGGGGATTAACAGTTAAAGGTACTAAAATCTGGGGTATGTTTTGAGGAGGTTACTTGGTTAAGACATTGTTCTTATTCTATTGTTTGTTTGCGAAAAAGGTGGGTATAAATAAGGGATGCAAGGTATAGTATAGTTGATTCGTTCTTGCAAGTAGAGGCTTCATCACTTCTTGGAAGTATAGTATATAGAATTTTTGAGCGGAAGTATGGTGTTGTTGATTGGAAGTTTGGCAATTTGTGTTTATGCAGAAGCAAGAAAGCTATTGTCAAGCAACATGTAGAAGCTAAGAATGCTTGTCAATTACCATGTAGAAGCAAAGGATCGTCGATCAAGATGTAGCAAAATTGCACACCCAACTAAGCACTTGATTTGCTTGCAAATTCCCCAATTGCCTTGTGAACCACAGTTCCGATTTTTCCAATACAATCATCAGACCAAATGACATCAGAATGAGAATAATCATCTATCTCTATTACATTCAAATTGGTCCCTTCTGTGTAGGTTGGTTCGTAGAAACGCATGTGTGAAATTAATCTCTTACCATCAACTAAAAAGTCCAAGTCGCCTGAAAAGATAGTGATTGGAACGGACAAATGCGATAACCAAGGTCTTGTGTAAGGAAAAAAGGTTTTCAGTGATGGTTCTGCCTCAGTTGGTTCAATGTACTTGCAATGGTTTCCATTTTTGTAATCTTCCAATGTAAGAACTTGATTTGAAAAACCTTCTTCAACGTAATGACTCAACCACCAATTCATCAACTTTGATGAGACATATGGTAAATTGTATAATGAGTTGATATGTCTGACTTTCTTGTTGGTGGACCATTTTGTAGCTTTCCATCCGAATAAGAACTTGAACATTATATACGAAAAAAAGTTGAAAAGTGCAGTAGTGCCAATGATGGCACGAGAATCCCCAAGGATCTTAAGAAACGCACAGAACCCAAAGATAATCTTATAACTCAACTTATTCTTATTATGAATGAACTTGAGGAACCTCATCTCAATGAAAAGCAGTCCGGGGAACACAGCAGGGGCCAATGGGAAAAACATTTCGATCTTGTCATGAGTAGCCAGTAATTCTTGATTTTTTAAAAGTAAAAAGGTTTGGGTGCATCCTTGGGAGTGACCCATCAAGAACAACTTAGTGTGGTTTGGTTTATGTGATAAGACATTTGTGATGATACATGGCATGTCGAAGTATGCCAATTCACGAATGTCCCAATCCCAAAAGCTTTCATTTCTCATAAGGTTGCCTTTAAGTGTAGCATGTTTTGGAGCAAAAACTGTTCTGTTATTTCCCAACCAGACATCATAGCCAACTTCCCAGAAGTAGTAGGCCAATGAATTCATCCCGTTCCCTAGATAACAACCAGAGGTAGCAAGTAACCCGTGCTGCAACAATATAGGCGTTTTTGCATCTCTTTCCAACGATGTTTCGTTTGGATTGATCAAACGATGCAATGGGACTATATAGCCATCATCGGTGGTGATTGTATATTCCACCAACTCCAAGCCCAATTCATTAGCATAGTACTTGAGATCTTTGGTAATTTTCAACCTTTTCAAATCTGGATATGCTTGTCTTGGGACGTAGCCATTGTGGACCTGTTGTTCTGCAGGAGCAAACTGGCGTTCTTTACCGGATATAAGGTGGTATAGATGGTAAAATATAGCACCAGTAACCATCGTCAGTACGAACCAAAACGAACCGAGGGCAGAGACGAACAACCACCATAAAGAGGCGGACCTGCCATGTTTTCTGGCTTTCTCAATTGGACTCTCAGCCAATGGTTCTGGCAGCTCCAATTTCCCAGGAAACTCCTCCAATTTTTCAGTCATTGTTGTCTCTTATGATTGAAGGTTCAGTGGGTATAATTCAAGGACAAATCTAATGATATTCGAGGAAATACTGGTGTTTATTAATGGTAATCACGTATTTACTTTTCAGATTTCGATAGTCGATGGAGAATCGCGAGAAGCCAAAATGGTGACGCAAAATGGAGAGAAGCAATGGGAGAAACGGTGTTAACAATGGCAAGCCGAACGAAAAAGGTTCTGGAAAGGGAAAATATGCTTCAGTACTCTAACGGAAATATAGTAAGGGAGAAGTTTAGCGGGGAGTAATCCAAGGGAAGAGATACATGAGGTTACCTTTTCCTTCCTGGCTCATGAATTTATCTCCAAATTGCCTGAAAAATCGACCAGAATACAATCAGTTCGGATACGGCGGAATGCCGGAGTGCTGTAATGAGCCGGAAATGTCTTTGAAATACTGCGACGACTTAAACACTCAGGAACAGTATGCCAGCTTGTTTGGGAAGTGGCAGACAGATACGTAGAGTCAAATGGCTACCTTGAGTGACTTCCTAATTAGGATTAGATCTCATATGGGAAGTAAGTCTGGGAGATTGATTAGTGTATTGTGATAAGCCTGTTAGAGAAATTACCCTGTTTTCTAGGTTTTTCAATTGTATCAAGACCAAATGTCTCCCTAGTTTCCTACACCATATATAGAGAGTTCCTCGGGCATTCAAGTTTGTTAGATATAAGCACATCGCTTTACTAAAGAACACAATCTGCCTTCTACATAAACTTCTGTGGCATCTTCGAGCGAGTTGCTTCAACTCTCTCAAAGAGTGTAATTTTTCACTCAATAAAACTTCAAAATCTTCGATTCTAATGCTAGTTGGGTATTCTTCTATCGAAATGTTAGACTATACTGACAGTTTCTGCAACCCCCATTATGCCCTTGTACTCTCCCATTCAATCTAAGCTCAACCACTCTCTTCAAGTAGCACACCTTTGCCAGCTAAAGCAGTCACCCTCACTCTGCAAAAGCCCTACATTATATCAGGTGACTAGCACCGAAATCAAATACTTCTGCATATAATACGCTTTCATATCATCACGTGGTGTTGTTATGTAAGCCACACACCATGTGGGAAGAGTTGAAAATTTTCAAAGGGTATTAGAGAGTCGTTTAATATACCTAACTTAACCGTACAACGACTATATTGAAAAATGGGTAAATCGTAAGTATCACAACGGTAGCCTGCCCACGGACGCGAGGCCAATGATAGGAAATGGAGAAGTGGCCAACGAGGCTTGAAGCTGGCTGGAGGGCTTCTGAGAGACCAGCCACACACAGATAGGCACATTGATCAAAGAAAGTCATCAAGAAGGGCAAGCAAGAGGAGGACGGAAATGGACCAACCTCATTGTTGTTTTGGGTGTTGGGTATGGCCATTTGGATTTAGAGCTATTGCTTACAATGGGAGAAAGATCAAGGGCACGGTGTATGCCTATGAATTATCCGAAGTAGATCCTCCAACAAGTGCCAGATAAAAGAATGCAAGTCAACACGAATGATTCCTACACTTCATCATTCCGTTATCATTATCCTCAAATTGCTCCAAAAACACATACTAACTTTCTTTAGACGTGGTTACAGATCTGGTACTCGTTACGCTTTCCAACGTGACTTCAAGAAGCATGGTGCTATTCCATTGTCTACTTACTTGAAGACCTACAACATTGGTGACATTGTTGATATCAAGGCCAATGGTTCTATCCAAAAGGGTATGCCACACAAGTACTACCATGGTAAGACTGGTATCATCTACAACATTACCAAGTCTGCTGTTGGTGTTATCATTAACAAGGTTCTCCGTGGTAAATACATCGAAAAGAGAGTCAACTTGAGAGTTGAGCACGTCAAGCACTCTGCTTGTCGTCAAGAATTCTTGAACAGAGTTAAGAGCAATGCTGCCGCTAAATTAGAAGCTAAGGCCAGTGGCAAGACCATCGAATTGAAGAGACAACCAGTTAAGCCAAGAGGTGCTTACGTTGTTGCCACTTCCGGTAATGTTCCACAGACTTTGGCTCCAGTTGCTTACGAGACTTTTATTTAAGGATCTGGTGTCGAGTTATGTAATTATGTTGTATATTAGTCAAGATGTACTTTTTGCGAGTAATTGAATGTAGATAGTATATTCCAGGTTAGAGGTAGATGTTAATTCTTGGACAACGAAGGTGACTAGTGTAAAATAAAGCTCTTCTTACTAATTCAGATATGTGGAGAGTGCTTCACAATTAACCAACAAAAGTGTTCATCTGGGCTTCGTTTCTTCTGTGCCATCGGGCTTAACATCTTCTTACAATCAGAATACTATGTCCGTACTTAAATTGTATATCTCTACGATGTATTAGAAAAACGACCAGATATTCCATCAATGCCACTTGGTTAATCACCAGAATAGCATGGTGTTCTCAGCTCCGCTTGCTTAATTCACAAACAAGTAGTTGCTAGATAAGAGAACTCCATCTCTCGTACTCCTATGGATACAATGGCTGCAAAATGTGATATTTTTTATGATGGAACTTTCCTACTTGACGATATCATTAACGAGTATTTACATTGGACCATAAGCCTTTGAAACTTGGTTTCGAGGATGTTCTTCTCCCCAAAGTTTTCACTACTGGGTACTATTTTGCAAAAATTCGGTGAAAATGTTGGCTTAATTGACTCAGTACCTTTAGATGTAACCAAATCGAACATTCTACTTTAAAGAAAATCATACAAATTGACAGATGAATGTGTTCAGGTACAATTGACGACGTTCCTACAATAATGAGAATGATGTTGCTGACCATAGAGAAGTCGCAAGATAATTCTGGGTTGTTGGTCGATTTGGATCTTCGACACCCTATTTTTGCAGCTATGTTGCAGCTATTTTAGAGCTATTTTAGAGCTATTTTATGAACCAAAATCAAGAACAGCAAATGCACACACTGGCTGTAGTTGACCTCAAGTCTTTGAAACTATTGTCTCTTGATTTGAAGATCCTTCGAAAACAGGTTCACATGAAAGCAAGCTGTATTTAAGTTGTCTATAAGTACTTCATTCACCAAAATGGAAGTTAATGACAGTATTCGTAAATTACAATCAGAGAAAGTGTAGAATATGTAATCGTACGCAGTAGTCATTGAAATGGATCCAAGACAAGATCTATCTCTGTCAACGACAGGAGTGCTCAAAGCACTCTGGTATCGTTTCCTCCAACGCAGTCATCATATCCTGAATTGATCTATCCAAGTGATTAAAACACCCCTGATAACCCTACTATAGATACCTATTACAAATGCCCAATATAAAATTAACCACTCAAGTCTATGGGGGTCAGAAGTTCTCTAAAGTGTCTGTCTAATGTAACAAGATTGTTGCGCCAAACACCGTCACCATGTAAACCCAGTTTTCTCGTACGAGATAACATATTTCCAGAGGAATCTCTTTCCCTAAGGATAGAAACTCAACTCTAGAGGGAATAGTCATGACTTAAGACGCGAGATTTCATCATATAGTTTAAAACTTGGAAGGTTCATAAGGTCTTTTAACAGACTCTCTAAACTAGTGCGGATGATGCTCGTTTTATACTCCAGAGAATTTTTGTCCGGGTAACTGATCTCGATTTTTCTCCCGCATACAGCCATCTCATCGTATGTAATTTTTCAAGCTTGAAGTATTAGAAGGAGGGTACCAGACGATTGATCAGAAGACAAAGAACATCGATGGCGCCTAAGAGAAAGAGCGACACCACGCCTAAATCGGTAAGAAAGGCAAAGGCTGTTAAAATAGCCAAAAAGGAGCTATTATCTATTGAAGAGGTTGAAAAATTGGGATTAGAGGTGGTTGAATCACTGAAGTACAACAACATTGTCACTTTACTTGGACAGTACGAGTTACTAATCGCTGAGCTTTCAATTAGCAAAAATTCATCAGTGGAGACGGTTGGAAGAAAGTTATCCATTACCCTTTTCAGATGCTTCCAGAAACTCTTCCAAGAGAAGATATTGGTGAAACAAGTAAGCGATGAGGCTGATGAGAAGAAGCAGTTGGTGGTGAAATGGGTGATCGATAAGTACTTGTTATTCAAATCAACAGCAAATGATATACTTTCGAGAAAACTTGCATTCAAGTCATCTTTGCAATTGGACCTTTTAGATATCCAGTTCAACTTTCTCAAATTGGAGAACCAGCATTGGAGAAGTTCTCCACAAGATGCATTCTACCCAACAAGTTCGTATAAGAAAATCGTGGAATCCTTGCTCTGTAGTGAAGTTGGAGAAGTTCTCAGCGACGGTACTAATAACGACTTCATATTACTCGAGTTTATCGAAAAGTTTAAATCATACTGGGACTTACAGTCATACTTCTACAACAATTTGCATGAGTTGTTAGATGGGTGGAAACAATCAAAGTCAAAGCTGGAACTCAATTTCATCTTCTCCAAAGTGTACACTATCTTGAGACTGCAGTCACTCTATGATAACGATGTTGATGTTGTAAAGGAACTAGACACATGGGTTCTGGGTAAATTACCTGTAAATGCCTACAAACCAACACAATTCCAATCACAATTTCAAAAGGCTTTCCTTTCGTTATTGTCATTCCCATTAGTGTCTACACAGTACAAAGCCATCTTGCTAATCTTGCATAAGAGGATTATACCATACATGTCACAGCCAGCAAGACTTATGGATTTCTTAACGGATTGTTATAATATTGGCGACGATGAAGTTGTTCCAATCTTAGCATTAAACTCGTTATATGAGCTCATGAAGCAATACAATTTAGAGTACCCAGATTTCTACACCAAGCTTTACTCTCTTTTGACTCCGCAGTTGTTGTACACAAGGTACAGAGGAAGGTTCTTCAGATTGTGTGATCTCTTCCTTAGTTCCACACACTTATCTGCCAATTTAGTGGCTTCATTCATCAAGAAATTGGCACGTTTGGCAATTGCCCTGTCAGCATCCGGGGTTGTCATCGTACTTCCTTTCATTTATAACCAATTAAAGAGACACCCTTCTTGTATGATAATGGTGCATAACCAGGAAGGTTCAACTCAACAAAACTACAAAGATCCCTTTGACATTGAAGAAAGAGACCCATTGAAGACAAATGCCATGGGATCTTCTCTCTGGGAAGTAGAGACCTTGATGTCACACTACCATCCAAACATCTCGACCCTTGCAAAGATCTTCTCTGAACCATTTAGAAAGCCTAACTACAATATGGAAGATTTCTTGGATTGGAGTTATGTTACATTGATGGAGTCAGAGAAAACTAGGAGATATAAAGTACATGCTGCATTAGAATTTGAAGAGTATGGCAGTGTTTTCGAGAAGGAAGGATCTTCTGTTTATGCGGAAGGGTGGGTTTTATAGTCTTCTTTATCTAGAGCAAATTTAATACGGTATTACTATTGTGGAATTTATAGCAGTTCTCTGAATTATGCGACGGCTGCAGCCATTCAGAGTATCATCAAAGGAGCTGGTAGACCTGATATGTAGCTCATGGACTTGTTTGAACATATGAGTTGATGTTGTTGGATGCAATTCTAACTAAATTCTTTATGGGGGACCCAAGCAAGGATCTCCAACATTTATAACTTAAATCTTTCACTGATCGAAAATATCAGATCTCACTTGAGACTATATAGGAGTCACCTCTTCAACAATCCAAGATGCTTGTACCGTTCATAACAACTCCTCTCTGTGCACCAAGACTCTCCCTCCGAGCAAATACAATCTCCTCATACCAGGTACCATGGTCTGTCCTTTCAGATACTCATTACATCAGTTCATCATAATCATCAAGTCTTTTGCACACCTTTTCAAACAAATCGAAAGTTACCTCGTCTTCTTCCTTGCAAATCGCAGTTGAAGTCACTCCTTTGCACTACCACGCCAACCCTCTGCTCTCTTGCTGCATTTGTGTCGAGGACCAAAACAGGGCGCATAAACAAGCGAAGCAAACACTAAAACCTTATAACTGTGAAGAAGGTATTTCGGAACGTTGTGCAATCTAGCTCTTACCATTTGGTAGTAATTCAGGAGAGATTTGGCAAGCTGTTTCCCTACAATATCTCGTAAATTCTCTCGAGAACAGGTCGATCTTGAGATCCCTGGTCTGCCATCACTAACGGTGAGATCATATTAGAAATAATACCCACAAGAAGCAACGCATATCTCCTCAACATTGATAATCAGAACCGAAGAAGAGAGCGTGAAGAAGCCATCTTGCACTTTAGTTTCAAATTGAATTGGATGCAAGAACAAAACGTCCCAGCAAACGAAAGAGCTAGTATGAGATTTCACACCAAACAGGCTCAAGCATAGAACGAAGAAGGGATACCATTCCGATTGAGACTGGGTTCGCCATGAATCTATTTGAATGTAAATTTAATACCCCGTGGTGGAATTGATTTGGAATAAATGGCAAAGTAGACAGCTTTAAGAAGTATCGATAGCTTGAAGAACAGATCGACTAACAATGATACCATCTAAAGTATAAGCCCCCCTCCCTACCCCCATAGACAGATTTTATGATTCCACCCCAATCAAACTTCCCACAGCCAACTGCCTAGGCCAATCTCCAAGAAACCAGCTCTATCGCAGAATCCCAGCCCTATTGACTCTATGACTGTAACACCGTATTTACACTTGCAACCCAATTAGTCCCGATAGGGCTTTAATGAGACGCGTCTAAGTGAAAAATCGATGGACCTCATCACGTAAGCATCCCCCCATACGAAACCAAAAAAACTGCAACGCGATTGAAACTCAACGTCAATCACTCATCAGTTCTCTTCACCCGTCAAAACCACATAAACATGGACGATACAACGCAAATGGTAGATCTGGCGGTTGACGCCGTCTTCAGTGATAGAGTGAAGAAATTCCAAGACTTCTTGGACAGAATTGATGGGGTTTCAACCGTCTATCGCACCCAGATTAAAGAGATGCTCAACAAAGGTAGATATAGATTGAGTGTGCTGATCGATGAGATCAGAGATTTCGACAGAGAATTATGGCAAGGTTTGCTTGACCTGCCTGCCGAGTATCTACCAGCTTGTGAACGTGCTTTAAGAGATACCGTGTTAGCTATTCATGACCCTTCTAATCCCCAGCATGCTGACACCTACGATGCCAATCAACAATTCTATCTTAGTTTCAAAGGTGCATTTGGTGATCACCATGTTACTCCTCGTACAATCGATTCAAGTCACTTATCAAAGATGGTTTCGATTGAAGGGATCGTAACTCGTGTTTCACTCGTTCGTCCAAAAGTAATTCGTTCTGTCCATTATGCTGAAAAGACTAGCAGATTTTACGCTCGTGAATATAAGGATCAAACAACCTCGTTTGACCCGATTGCAACTGCTGCTATCTATCCAACAGAAGATTTGGAAGGTAACAGATTAACTACAGAGTATGGTTATTCTACCTACAGAGATCATCAGAAAATCTCCGTGCAAGAAATGCCTGAATCTGCCCCCGCAGGGCAATTGCCACGTTCTGTTGATATCGTCTTGGATGATGATCTTGTTGACTTAACTAAACCCGGTGATCGTATTCAAATTGTGGGTGTTTATCGTGCAATGGGAGGTGGTTCCAACAACAACTCCCAGTTCAACACCGTTGTTTTGGGAAATTCCGTCTACCCTTTACATGCACGTTCCACTGGTGTAGCTGCAAATGAGAAGTTGACAAACCAAGACATTAGAAACATAAACAAGTTGTCCAAAGACAAGAAGATCTTTGACTTATTATCGACATCTTTGGCTCCTTCAATTTATGGGTTCGAATATATCAAAAAGGCCGTTTTACTTATGTTAATGGGAGGTGTGGAAAAGAACCTTGACAACGGTACGCACTTGAGAGGTGATATCAATTTGTTGATGGTTGGTGATCCATCTACTGCAAAGTCCCAGATTTTACGTTTCGTTTTGAATACTGCAGCGTTGGCAATTGCAACTACCGGTAGAGGTTCTTCTGGTGTTGGTTTAACTGCAGCTGTAACCACAGATAAGGAAACTGGGGAAAGACGTTTGGAAGCCGGTGCAATGGTATTGGCAGACAGGGGTGTTGTCTGTATCGATGAATTCGATAAGATGTCTGATGTTGATCGTGTGGCAATTCACGAAGTTATGGAACAACAAACTGTCACCATTGCAAAGGCAGGGATTCATACAACCTTGAACGCTCGTTGTTCTGTTATTGCTGCCGCAAACCCCGTATTTGGGCAATACGATATCCACAAGGACCCTCACAAGAACATTGCGTTACCAGATTCGCTTTTATCTCGTTTCGATTTGTTATTCGTAGTAACAGATGATGTCAACCCTATTAGGGATAGAATTATCTCTGAACATGTTTTAAGAATGCATAGATTCATTCCACCAGGACTTCTCGAAGGTGAACCAATCAGAGAAAAGTCAAACATTGCTTTGGCAGTTGGGGATGATTCCACAAGAGAACAAGAAGAAATTGACCAACCTATATTTGAAAAATTCAATTCATTATTACACTCGGGAGTCAAACAACCGGAAAAGAATTCGAAGAAGAAGGGACCAACTATTTTGTCTATTCCTTTCTTGAAGAAATATATTCAATACGCAAAACAAAGAGTAGTTCCTGTTTTGACCAAACCTGCCTCGGATTACATTGTGGGTACCTATTCTTCTTTGAGAAATGATGTTATTGATAACAACCAAAGACACACAGCTCCAATCACTGCTAGAACCTTGGAGACCTTAATTCGTCTTTCAACGGCACATGCTAAAGTGAGATTATCGAAAACAGTAGAGGTAAAGGACACTAAAGTTGCGGAAGAAATGTTGAGATATGCCTTGTTTAAAGAAGTTACGAAGAAATCTCGTTCTAAGAAACAAAAGACAAGTGCCGTCTCTGACTCAGAGAGTGAAGAAGAAGAAGAAGAAGAGGAAGTGGTTGAAGGTGTAGCAATTGAAGAAGAATATCCAGATGAAGATGATATTGAAGAGGAAGTGATGCCTACTCGCCCAAGTACAAGAAGAGCAAGGATGCGGACGGAAGTGGAAGAAGAAGAGGAAGCTGAATTGGAAACGGAATTGGAAACCTTAGCAGAGTTACATTTGGATCAACCTTTGACAAACTCTAGTGCTGGTAATGTGGCCCAAAGTACTAAAAGTGAGGGTATATCGCCTGAAAGATACGCTTCACTTGTGCGAATGATGGTTAGAGTTATGCAAACTGATTTACTTGAAAACGAGTTCAACTCTGCCCCAATTGATAGTGTCAGAGACGCCATCAATGAGGATGTGGCACAGGAAGAGACTTTCACAGAAGAAGAGGTCAATGCTGGACTTGAGAAGATGCACTCTGAGAACAAGATATTTGTAAGTGAGGGCAAGGTTTGGAAGATTTAGATCGGGTTATGTTTTGATTTGGTCTTGTATTTTATTTAGTTCTTGATTGTTTTAAGTGAATAATATTTGATTTATGTATATGTAGAAGGATCTATGATTTATTCTAATCAGGTAGTGTTCGATTAAGTATATATAAAGCTTCTAGAGATTTAGAACTTGCTCCATTTCCACAAGGATTCACCAGGGTTGACAAGCTCTCTTTGATTATTACCTAAGTTAGCACCCTTGTCTACACCTTGGGAAGCAATAACATGCAAATAAAATGAAAATTGTGCTCCATCAAAGCCCTTGGCCCAGGAATCTTGGAACTGTTTCAATGCTTCTTCAGCAGTGAAGGTCTCACCCTTGGTCAACTTAATGTTATGGGATTCTTCATATTTTGAAAGAACCTTTTGAATAGAGACATTTTCACTATAGATCCTGACAGTGTCTGGAAGTGTGGCAAAGTCTGCAGTAACCAATGCAGCCACAGTGTTTCCAATGTCTTCACTTCTGGATACTGAGATTTCTTGGTCAAGGCTTCCTCTAACAGTATAGGTGTTGTCCTTGACACCGACAGAAACAACTGAATTATATAAGAAGGAATCAGGGAAAGCAAAGTAACTGGTGATAACGTCAACTGTTTTGATACCAGCTGCTCTAACATTCTTTGAATGTTCAGTTTTCAACCCCAAGAAACCAGGAGCATACTTTTGAACTTCAGCGATGTCAATACCGAATTGAGAAGGAATGAAAAGCAGAGGTTTAACTTGAGTGACAATTTTTTCAAGGGCACCGAATGTGACTGGGCTTGGGGGCAATAACTCAACAATGACGTCGATACCTTCCAAAGCCTTTGCCACTTCGTCTGCGTCACTCAAATCGGATTGGATGTATTGTATCTTTTCGGTGGATGCAATCTTGCTTCTTGAAATAGCCTTGATTGGAAATTGAATCTTCGAGGAGAATATGGATGATTGCAAGGATTCAAGTACGGTAGAACCAAGGGCACCATGGAGGCCGAACACGGCAACGGAAACAGGAGACATTCTGTGGTAGTTTGTGATAGTGTTGATATAAATGTAAGAGAAAGATGTATCCAATAATAAATTAGTTGGAATGGCAAAGGAGGATGAGCTATTCTTTTATAGTAATTTCGAGCAAATCAACTGTCCGATGTGTTTAACCACTGCGGTAACTGGTGTTCAATATGTTCAATCGATATTGCAACCACAGTGGCTGCAAAATTGCAGTTTGGTATAATTGCTTGCGAATTTCAAGTGGTGGGAGGAGAGCCACAGGGCACCACTGTGTATCCAAGAGTTTAGTAATGGACTTGTAATGGAGTATAAGTGGTACAATGCAGTTGTGGGCATTGATCATTATTGAACAGAGACGACGTTGAATATCCTTTAATCGAAAACAAATGGAAATGGAGGACCACTAGCAGTATCTTCGATGTCCCATAGTTAGCTTAATATAGTGACAGCTGAAATGCACCAATGACAACTCAAGGTCCGACTATTCCAAAGAATGTTCAATTGAACTGAACCCTTGCAGCCACTCTTGCAACCACGCTTCAAAAGCGGTTTAGTCCCGATGAATGTTTGGCTTTGGGTGGTACTTTCTCTATCTCTCAATGTTGCAGCCATCTCAGAGTCCTAGAAGAATCGCACCAAGCTATTTTTTTGCATTTTTCAGATAAATTTATGGGATGAGGTACAGCTGAAGATGGAGTACGAGGAGTACGATGGTGCATATGAGGACGATAACAGACAGTACGAGGAGTATCAAGAAAATTATGATGGAGCTGACGAAGAAGAGTACACCATTGCCCCGGAAGATGAGTTGCTAATGCACACCTGGAACACTCTTCCAAAGGCAGTCAAGAAGTTTTGGAAGAAGCGGTACGATCTATTCTCGAGGTATGATGAAGGGGTTTACATGAACACTGAACTATGGTATTCGGTGACTCCCGAGGCTGCTGCTCGATTCACCTCACTATTGGTGAAGTGCATGCTCCCCAAAGCCACCAGGATTCTAGATCTATGTTGTGGTGGTGGAGGAAACACAATACAATTTGCAGAGTTGTTTGATAGCGTTGGAGCAATAGATATTAATCCTATTCATATTCAATGCACAATGCATAATGCTGGCATCTATGCCGTGGATAAGAAAATATGGCTGCATTCTGGGAATTGGAACGAAATGGCATTGGAAGGATCTCAAGACTGGATACCAGAGAACTTGAGGAATCAACAAGAACCCAAAGAGGTATTTGACTTCATATTTTGCTCACCACCGTGGGGTGGACCTTCTTACACAAGAGAGGCTAACTCATTTGACTTGTTGAACATGGAACCGTTTACAATTGATACTTTGCTTCGACAAATGAGTCAATATACAAGGAACATGGGGCTTTTTCTTCCCAGAAACCTGAACATGGACCAAATAAGAGAGGTCACCAGGGAATTGTTTGGAGAGGATGCTATGTGTAGGGCAATACTATTGAAAACCGATGGACATCAATTGGGGATGGTAGTTTTGTTTGGACCTGATGTTACGCACGAAGAAGAGTACGACTACTATAATTTATGGTGAGCTAACACAGGACTTAATGGAGGAATTTGAAAGGCTTAATAGGAGGGGGTAATGATACGGATGTGCGGTGTACTTATGGGGTTAATAGAACATAAGACTAGTGAATAAAATAACGAGGCATGCTTGCGAGGAATATCAAAGCTTCAATATTCAGTGGTGAAAAATACACAAGGCTACTTTCAAGTTCAAATCCCCGAAGGAGGTTAATAGATAGGTGCTTGATCTTGTTCAAGTGATAGTTACAGTTTCAAGTCGTTGATAGTTTTCAATAAATTTGTAGATATGGCTGCAAAAACGTCAAAAAGGTCGCTAATACACTAGAAAGTCCAACAAAGCGTAAGCATGAAAAGAAGGGCTCAGTTAGTAGTTAAACTAATTGAATAATGGAGAGCAATATCATAACTCAAAAAGCATGAAATGAATGGCTCAGATAGTAGTAAGCCTAATTGTAGATTGGAGAGTAATCTCTTCATAACTCAAAGCACTAAGTTGTTACTCTAACGTGCCATTTCTATTATCACGTGTGGTCCCTACCAACCATTCTATTGCTTGCATGTACAAAGAGACCAATGCCTTGAAATAACCCAATGAAAACATATGCCATTCCACACGAACAAAATAGTTTACACTACAAGCTCCACTCCTCTGCTTCACATGCCCCAAACACTAGAGCTCACCCTGTGAAACCCACTGTCACCCTGTGTCCCCACTGTCTAACCTTGTGTCACACACGACCTTCTTACGAAAGGATTTTCACTCACCCTCACCAAAATATCGTTGATGTTTCTTCTCCCCTACCGACATTAGGAGACATCAACAGAGAGACATCAATAATCAGAGACATCAGAGACATTCAAAGACATGGCGGATGCAATCTCACCTAAGAATTCGATTGACGGGGCTACTGTATCGTCAGTCCAGCAGGCAGCGGTTGCAGCAGTAGAATCCGCAGCAATTGAGGCCAATACTGTAAACAACAACGTGGTTCGGACACTTGCTTATAATTATGCTGAACAAAGCGAATTTCATGAAGTGCTAGACAAGGTAGGCAGCTTGGCTCGTGAGGTGGACTACTTGAGAAGCGTTATTGCCGGGCAGAACTCCAAGATTAATCGGTTGGTTCGTGTTTGCTCTGGTTACTTCGAAGACAAACGGGAAGCTGCTTTGATCAGAGCAATCCAAGGTGATGATTCTGGTGACGATGCTGGAGTAGACGTTGACGTCGATTCTGGAGTCGACAGATCTATTGATCCTTCAGTGGATGCTTCAGTTGATCAACTTGGTCAGCATTTGGAAAGTAACATGGACCCTGCGTTGCATCAAGTTGCTGTAGCTGCTGCTGCTGTCCATGCTCAATCCACAGAGAGACAACAAGCCCAACAGGCCCAACAAGCTCAATTGGCTCAGATTCATCACCAACATCAACTGGAGCTGGAAGCTGCACAGGCTGCAGCCCAACATGCACATGCAATTCAACAATCGGTTGGACCATCAAAGAAAAAGTCCTATAAGCGAAAGGTGGGCCATGATATTGATGCTGGCGATGCTGAAGATGGCCAAGGGTCGGTTTCAAACTCTGGATATGATGATCCAAAGGACAAAAAGCCGAAGATTTCCGTTGATTTCTTACACAATCCAATGCTGATTAAAGAGATCTATGATGAGTTCACTAAAGGATTCAGAGGCCAAATGGCTTTGAAGGATATGGATGCTAAGTATGGCAAGCATGAATGGAGAGGAGATTCTCGTTCGAAAGAACTGAAAAGATTCCAGAGACGAAAGAGATTACACGATGCAATTGAGAGAGGTGTTTTGAAATATGGAAAGACTCCTGAAGAGATTATTAGCTACATTGAAAGGTATAGGGGCGATAAGTCGTTGACATGGATTATGAATGGAAACTTACCTCAAGATTTGACTTCTTAAAGGGAGCCCTTTTATATACAGCCTTCGAGTTTACGAAGAATTACTTTTGCTAAATGAAATGATCCAGTGGTACTTGAGTTATTGTTGGCTATTTATCTCTCTTCCATTACATGTATTTTGATATTATTTGATTATTTGATTTTTATATGAGTGTAAGAGCCAGATAGGTATGGGCGTGGATTGGGAAGAGCATGGTAACAAGGCTGCCATCCACGCTGTCAAATGCAATGTTTTACATCTTCAACTATGATCTTGCCAAGCGAGGTCCTTGGAATGACGTGAGGTATGGCTATCGGACTATCTGCTTCATACCCCAAACTGTCTGATTGAATCAATGGTTGCAAATGGGATGTTCGATGACTTACAACAAGATGAACAGTGCCCAAGATCATCTGTGCTCGAATTATCTATAGGACCGTCCAAAAAGCAAGTAACCAAGCCAAAGGATGCATAACCCCATCCAGCGACCTCCATAGCTTTCGCAAATATATTTTGGGCATCGGATACTGTCGTAAATGCGATCCAGTTTGGTAATAAGATTGTACAGATGACTCAAAGGTCAAAAGTGGGCTACTGGAGAGATGTCGAGATGAGACATGTTTTGCAAAGAAGGAAGATGTCTGAAAAGAGCTTGTTGAGCCAGATACAAGTCAACGGGAGAAGCAAGTAGAGATTGTAGAATATGCATTGAAGCATGTAGCTAAGGGTACTGAGTGCAACACTGAACTATTGCATCAATTGAGATCAGGCAATTCGAACAGATATATACTCATTACTTGAACATCCAAAGAACCCACCGTATCCTTAGTGGCTCACATCGTACTCATTACTTGAACATCCAAAGAACCCACTGTATCCTTAGTGGCTCACATCGTACTTGCAATTCTAGACATCTATGTTCCATACTTGCTTCGTCAGGCCTAGCCCCTCATTGGCCGACGATGACTAGTTAATTAGATAGTCCCGAGAACAATCCGTGTGGTCACACTTTATAGGTTGGCACAAGTGAAGCAAGCACCACTCAGCTAGACACATTTCAAGGAAACAACTGTCTCTAATCACCACCCACAATCACCCTTTCTTATCTCCAGACTTTTACCTCCGAACTCATGTCACCTCAAGTTTCCAGATTGAGCTTTTTTTGCAACCACTCAGTAGCTGCATCAACGAGTCTCTCCCCAGCAGTGTGCTCAGCGAACTCGAGAGTTGGTCTCTTGAATCAAATACAAGCCCCAACTCATAACCTCCTGAGCCTACTCAAACCACCCCTCTGGCCACGCCTTAGAATCTCACACCACCAATCTTTCCCCGGTTAAGCAATGTCTTCCTCAGCATGAATGGTCACACAACGTCAAGGTCTTGTGCAGCAGCGCTACCAAACATGCATTTTTCTTTTTCCGGCGGCTATATATCTCGAAGGTTCCAAAAGCGTGGGTCGTGCGCGGGCTCAATAAAATCTTTCCAACAAATTTTCAACTTAAATTCAAAAGAAAATCCCCAAGATTCAGCCCATCTTCTTCATACATCAGATATCACTCTACAAAATGTTAGCCGCTAGAAACACAGCTAAGAACACAGCTAAGAACGTTGCCCGTAGCTTCGTCCGTGCAAACTCCACTGCCATTAATGGACCTGTTATCGGTATTGATTTGGGTACCACCAACTCCGCCGTTGCCATCATGGAAGGAAAGGTTCCAAAGATCTTAGAAAACAGTGAAGGTGGTAGAACTACCCCTTCTATTGTTGCTTTCACCAAGGACGGTGAACGTATTGTTGGTATTCCAGCCAAGCGTCAAGCTGTCGTCAACCCAGAGAACACCTTGTTCGCCACCAAGCGTTTGATCGGTCGTCGTTTCGAAGATGCTGAAGTCCAACGTGATTTAAACCAAGTCCCATACAAGATCGTCAAGCACTCTAATGGTGATGCTTGGATTGAAGCCCGTGGTGAGCGTTACTCCCCTCAACAAATCGGTGGTTTCGTTCTTAATAAGATGAAGGAAACTGCTGAAGCCAGTTTGGGTAAGACTGTCAACAACGCTGTTGTTACCTGTCCTGCTTACTTCAATGATGCTCAAAGACAAGCCACCAAGGATGCTGGTAAGATTGTAGGATTAAACGTTTTAAGAGTTGTCAACGAACCAACCGCCGCTGCCTTAGCTTACGGTTTAGAAAAGAACGATGGTGAAGTCGTTGCTGTCTTCGATTTGGGTGGTGGTACTTTCGATGTCTCTATCTTGGACATTGGTGCCGGTGTCTTCGAAGTGAAGTCTACCAATGGTGACACTCACTTGGGTGGTGAAGATTTCGATATTGCCCTCGTAAGAAACATCGTAGAAAACTTCAAGAAGGAATCTGGTATCAACTTGGAAAAGGACAGAATGGCCATTCAACGTATTAGAGAAGCCGCTGAAAAGGCTAAGATTGAATTATCTTCCACTGTCTCCACCGAAATTAACTTGCCATTTATCACTGCTGATGCCTCTGGTCCAAAACACATCAACCAAAAGATCTCCAGATCTCAATTCGAAGCTTTGGTTGAACCATTAGTTAGAAGAACCGTCGACCCATGTAAGAAGGCCTTAAAGGATGCTGGTTTATCTACCAGTGACATCTCCGAAGTTATTCTCGTTGGTGGTATGTCTAGAATGCCAAAGGTTGTTGAAACCGTCAAGTCTATTTTCGGTAAAGAACCTTCAAAGGCCGTCAACCCAGATGAAGCCGTTGCCATGGGTGCTGCTATTCAAGGTGGTATCCTTGCTGGTGAGGTTACCGATGTCGTCTTGTTAGATGTCACTCCATTGTCTCTTGGTATTGAAACCATGGGTGGTGTCTTCGCTAGATTGATTTCTAGAAACACCACCATTCCAGCTAAGAAGTCTCAAATCTTCTCCACCGCTTCTGCTGGTCAAACATCTGTTGAAATTAGAGTTTTCCAAGGTGAACGTGAATTAACCAGAGACAACAAGTTGATTGGTAACTTTACATTATCTGGTATTCCACCAGCACCAAAGGGTGTTCCACAAATCGAAGTCACCTTCGACATTGACACTGATGGGATCATTAAGGTTTCTGCCCGCGATAAGGCTTCTAACAAGGATGCTTCCATCACTGTTGCTGGTTCATCTGGTTTGTCTGATGCCGAAATTGAAAAGATGGTGAACGATGCTGAAAAGTTCGCTGAATCTGACAAATCTAGAAGAGAAGCTATTGAAAACGCCAACAGAGCTGATCAATTATGTAACGATACCGAAAACTCTTTGAATGAATTCAAGGACAAATTGGAAGCTGCTGACACCGAAAAGGTTAGAGCACAAGTTGCTGAATTGAGAGAAATCATTCTTAAGGCACAAGCTGGTGAAGACGCTGACCCTGTTGAGTTGAAGACTAAGACCGAAGAGTTGCAAAACGAATCCTTGAAGGTTTTCGAAAAGTTGTACAAGAACAACGAAAGCAGCGGTAGTGATAGTGGTAACTCTGGCGAAGAAAACAAGAACTAAGCTGAGGCATAATTTAACTTGTATATATTGAAATTAATGAATGTGTGTAAAGAAACGACTGTAGAGGCACGCTCTTAAGATTAAATGAATTTATCTACTGTCCAGCTTAATGAAAGACTACAATTGTACTAAAGCGATTTCATAGGCCTTATACTAGTGCTATCAAATAGCTTAAATATGCTACTGCATTCTGGAACAAGATATATTACACACTACTCATAGTCCAGCAACGCACTGAGGTTGAACTGGTAACCCAATGACCTTCTTATTGGCAGGCCATCGTTGGATGCTCCACAATCGCTGGCATATCTCTTTGGAACAACAGCATAGGTTTTGGCAATGCTAATATCGGACAATACCTTAGAACGCCTGCTAGCTTGATGTGAATAGTACGAGCCAGACAGATTGGACATAGCCAGTTCAGTGTCCAGCTCATATTCTAACATCTCACCCAACATTGATCTTCTATTCAAGGATTTACTAAATTCTTGAGCAGTTGGGTCATGTTGGATTGCAGGAGAACTTGGTGATGAAGTAGAACCTAATGAGGTGGATTCCATTTGATCTTCTTGAATTAACTCAATAGTGCCAGACCTTGAGTCAGTCCATGAACTAGTTGTCCAGGAACCTGATTTTGAACTTGAACTTCTAGTCCTTGAGCTTGAGCGTGATGTTTGGAATATGCGAGTGTGATGTTGATCACTGAAACCCTCATTCAACAATTGCTGTTCTTGCTCTGCAGCCTGCTCTCTAAATTCCTCCTGCTCGGCCTCATCGTTCGCATCAACATACAAATGAGGAGCATTATCAACCATAAATGTCTGGTACATGCTTATTTCTTGTCTCAACAAAATCCTCTTGTGAATAACATTTTCCAAGTATTCTTTCCAAACCTGTGCTAATTCAATTGGGTTGTCTTTTGGCGGCAAAGGAGGAGGAACGCTTTCGATGTTCTCATTTAACAGCTGCTCTGGGTTTGGAACAGTAGTAATAACGTCTCTTTGAATCTTTACCAAATGAGGAGGTGGTGCAGGAGCTTCACTTTCCTCACTAGGAGCAACGGGAGGTGTTACTGAGAAAGGAACACCTGGTGAATCGCGATAATACTTTGGATCGAGTTTATGGTGTCTGGAATAATCGATCGAGCTTTGATTGCTCTTTGTATGCATATCCCGCATGTATTTCTGCTGTTGTTGATCAATATATGATGATAATTGAGTAGAATTATCAGTAGGAACTGCTCCGATGTTCTTAGCAGAAGTAGCTACAAGAGCATTCATGTTTTCTGCTCCAGCTTGTGTCTTCAATGCGTCATCCAATTCAGAGACCCGCTCTACTTTTCTAACTCCTAACAATGGATTTGATGATGGTGCCAGGATAGTTGCTGCCTTCTTCTTTATTAGTGTTTTCTTTCGTGCAAGTGAATTCGACCTCTTGACAGAATCACTCCTTCCAAACCTCCTAGAAGACACAAGGAAATTATTAAAGCGTAAATCCTTTAACTTAGAAATCAACTTCTTTATTCGAAGTTTAAGTCTGTACAAAGCCCCTCCTTCTTTGAACCGCATAGCATTACTTCTCTCAAGGAAGCGTTCTGTACCATTTTCCTTTGGAATTGCTTGTACTTTAACTTTTGAAGCACGAGCACGTTTGAAATTGATGTTATACCCTCTTCTTCTTCTACTAAACCCTGGGTTTGAAGGTAAAGCTCTGTTCCTGCCACCTTTATCAAGTCTAGTTGAGAAGATGGTTGCTTGAGATCCCATGGAGTTCGATATTTCTCGAGATAAGAATGTATGATTTGAATTCGTAACCGACTCGATCTCATGAATCCCACCAGAGGAGTAAGATCTGGAGATACCAACAGCACCCGTTGAAGTAGGTTGAGTATTATGTGAATTGGAATTGGATCTAAAAGTTCTTTTAGTTCTTTTCAGGGTTGAAGATGCCGTATTTTTTGCTTTCTTGATGCAAACGTAGTCACTGTACAAGGAGGGCAGTATCATCGACATGTTATCTAACCTTTGAGCAATGTAAGGATTCTGTTGATCTAAGATGAATTGAGAAAACCTCTTAGGTACTTGATTAAAGAATGATTCTTCAGAGGCTAGCCTTACATCTCTTGGAACTGTGGCAGCAGCATCAGCAGTAGTAGCAGAAGGTACTATTGGTTGCTGCGTGGACTGTACCAAATGAGGAGGGGCATGGACAGGCTGTGAAGGGTTCTGTTGGTACAGCTGATAAGACCCACTAGGCTTATTATGAGCTTGTGATTGCGTCAGTTGTAACTTTGAATTTGCAGAGGAAGCGGTATTAGGCTTCGAAGCAATCGAAATATCGTTGATGGAATTTCCTCCAAATGAACCAGGAACCAAGGAACTTCTTGCAGGTGATGTAAATGCAGAAGTATTCGTTCGATGATGCTGAGTATTTGGATACTGTGATTGAGCGATGTTCCCCTGGTTTAACAAATCAAAGGTATCGAAGCTATTTGAATTGTTCTGTTCTGTATAGTAGAAGTAGGGGAGTGATGATATTGGAAGCGAAGTAGTTGATGTCGAATCCACTTCCATTTGGTTGAGAGCCATAGTTGCTTGGCTGGTGGGATAGTTGCTCATATCTGACAAAGTATCAAATTCAATTCTAAAATCTAAAGTTGACAAGGAGTTTGGATTAGAGTTTTGGTTGGAGGTTGATTTAGAGTTTGGGCTTAAATTAGTGTCCCTTTTAGGATCGCTTGGGTTGTATGGGTTGTAGAGGTTCTCTTTGCTTGCAGAGTACAGCTGATCGTAAGCGAATACTTCTGTCTTATTGCTGCTGCTAATACTGTTAGTATCGGTAGAGTATACTGATGATGATACCGTAGGCTCAGGAAGTACTATTTTCTTGAGTGGAGTACTTGGTGGAGATTGAGATGGTGGGTTTGGGGAAGTAACCAGTCTCAATGGAGATCTCTGAGGTGAATTGGACGTCGGTGGAACTGAATTTGCTGATCTTTGAGGTGAATTCACAGATGATGGAGAATTGATGGGCCTCTTTGGTGAATTTGATGAAGTTAATTGGGAAGTTCCTAAATTGTATCTGTTTTGAGGTGATGTTGCTAATTCTTTACTTATGATGTCAGGTAAACTAGGTACCGTTGGCAACGCAGGTAGATCTTTCGACTTTGTGTGGGTGTGATCTATGAAAGGAATAGGATCGTTTGGGATTGAAAGATTTAGCTTTGGTGGAGCAGGTTTGAGTGAGTCTAAAAGGTCGGAATCTTCGTTTGGAGTAGCCTGAAAGTATTGTAATAGTTTTTCCTCTGGAGCTGGTTGGATACGTTCTTCCTTTGGAATTTCTTGTATGTCTTCTTCTTGAACAGCTTTCAAGTCTGTCACAAGCCTTTCTCTGGAAACCCTGACGTTGACCATTCTGGATTCTTTGAAGGTTATAAAGGATTAGCTAATTGCAACTATGACGAAGCTAGGAATCAATCTCACTGACAACACACGGAATGTACAATATCACCTTGAAGTTAACCAAGACGTCGAAAAGGATAAAGTCTAAAGTGTATCGAATAATAAAATAATAAAGTCCACCGTCAAGAATGTGAAATAGTCGGGACACAATAGTAGTTTGCCCAGTAAACTATTGAGTTTATGATATTAATATTCCAGAAGGACAATTCCCATGTACGTAATTTGCATCATAGTGTATTTCGGGCGAAACTAAACAGTATCACCCATGTATTTTACCTCCAGCATGACAATGAAAACGTATGGATCGAAACCACAAAACTCTCCTTTAGATGATTCAGCTTGCACCGTGTGAAACTAGTGACCCCAACCTCAGCACTATTCTATTCTCTCTCTAGCTTGCTTTGTTTACATTGCTGGTGGATACCTCATGTATCAGCCAGCCATCTCCATATTTCACAACACAAAATCAGCGCAAACCCTCGAGAATTTAAGCTGCAATTTCCTCTCTGGGACTAATTGCAAGCATCCATTTTTGGGCTTCAGCCTTAGCCAGCAAAGGTGAATGGACTTAAGGCAGGGTTGCATGTTAGTTGGCATAGAGGAAGCGACAAGACGATCTTGCATGTACGGAGCAGGTGGTACGTGGTCGGCATTGTTGAACAAGCAGGCCCAGTTAAAGCCACCTTGCAGACTATTGTACGGCAGAATAGGCAGGACAGTTTGTGGTGTAAGTATGTTGAAATTCTAAGAATTAGTGTATTATTTTACTAGTTGGTGATAACCGAGTATACTTCCTTACTATTTCGTTTGTCTTGATAGCCGAGGACACCTTCTTGCTAATTCGCTTGTCTTAAGGGTTTCGCTTATAGTCTTTGACTGAGGTGGTTTTGTTGAATGAAGTTCTTCCATACTACATTCCTTTACTTATCAACTGGCAACACTCTGGATTGCTATAGAATTATAGATTCTGAGATAATAATTCAGATTATTACGGAGTGTGATTGTGTTAGATGCTATGTGAGAGTCTCGTTTAATTTCTTTCTATTATATAGAAGTGAGCTAAAGTTATGTGGTAATGGTACTGGGTAATTTACGGTTCATATTTGCGCATAGACCCTCTGTCCAAATTTCCACTTGGATACGGCATCTTACAAAGTATCATAAGCCAACCCTAAAATACCATCGAATTTGCCAAAGACGAATGCCAAACCAGGTTCTATAGTATATGTAGTTAGTACGTGGCTCAGTCGCACCGGCAACTTAAATAAATGATTTCACACTCTCTCGTTTCATGGTTTCATGGTATCCAATAATACCATGTAAAGGTGTGTGTCTAATTCTGCAGCACCACAGTACATTTATTCCATTACATAGTGTGTTCTAGAAAGGTTTGGGCTGTTGATTCGGCTATGGGATCGGCCATGGGATCGGCCATGGAAACGCTAACTATTGTTGGTGAAATATATGGGGGTCAACTACGACTCATGACTCATGTCAGGTCACAAATAACAACATGACTTGCAACATGACTTGACCATAAATCCTTGGGTAGAAAATGATGGTTACCCTACATTCGGTACTGGTTTGTGTTTTATGTTAGCTATTAAATTATTGAATTACACAATGTTGATCGTTTGTATTAATCTCTTCATTGTATTAATCTCGACCTTGTATTAATCTCGATCTTGTCTTACTCAAGCTTGTCTTACTCAAGCTTTTCTTACTCAAGCTTGTCTTACTCAAGCTTGATCAACACCTTTCCCTTACAATGGTGTGTCTCCAACTTCTCAACAGCAGCATCAAACTGCGATAAGCCCCACACACTGTCGACAGCACCTTCGAGCTCACCTTTCTCCATTGACTGCACAGCCTCCCGTAATGTTTCGCTGGAGAATTCAGCAAAAAGTAGGTTGTAGCTAATACCTCTGTTAAGCACCCCGATCTTACGCAACAACGTCTTGACGCCGCTCATAATCGTATTTCTAGCAAGTAACCACCCAGATGCGCGATAGTCGGCGACATCGTCGCCGATAATTGAGCGGTACAGCGCACCACGCACCATAAGTCTTGTCTGAGCATTCAACACATCTTTGCCCCCTACACAGTCCAACACAAGATCAAACTTGTGGCTTTCAAATTTATCCTTGATTACGTCCTTTTCCAACTTGTCTGCAATAGTCTCGCCCTTTGCGAGCTCATCATAGTGAACAGGAATAACTGCGTGTTTACCCATGGCATGTTGTGTGGTTTTTGAAGACTGAACTACCGCGGTATTCTGTCCATACCCCATGCTGTTCAAGAGCTGTACCGTACAAAACCCCGCCATAGTTCCGCCGCCAATCACAAGGATCTTCGATTCTTTCGATAAAGTCTGGTTCTTGAGAAGCGTTACCGCGGTACTGTAACATAACGGGACACCGGCATATTCCCTAATGTGTTTTGTACCAGATGGCACTTTGGCAATTGCCCAATACTTAGGATTGATTTTCACGTACGTTGAAATCGAGCCGCCATTGTGTTGGAAAAGTTCCAACGACTGGGTTATGACAAGGTCAGATACAGAAAACTCGGGATTCTTTGAAGCCACAACGGTGCCAATAAGTTCCCTCCCAATAGAAAGCGGGGTTTTCCCAAAATTGGCCAAATATGAAAGCTGGTACACAATAAGATCAATGGGGTTCAAACTACCATATTTCACCTTCACAATAAATTCTCCAGCCGTTAAGTCACTTTCAAGTTGGGTTGCCTTATGTTCCTTGAATCCCGTTGTGGGCGAGGCATACTGTATAGAAGTGCTCTCAAAAATACCTTCAGACATACTTGATTCAGGCTAAGGTCTATATAATTCTACAAGATAGAAAAAAAAAGGATTAATGCTATGTTGCTAGGTTATATAGTAAACAAAGAGTTCGATCGCTACAATCAGTATCATCTCCCGGAGATAACGCAACCAGCAAAGAAAAATATGTTTGCTTCTAGATATTTCTTTGCGCACAAACCTCACAAAATTTGTAAAAACGGCATTAACTACAATAAAACTATTTGATTCCATGATCTTCTATTTGTAGTGCCTAGTGATAGACAAATAGACGGGCCATTTTCGGATGGTACTTTAAGTTACGCATACGCGAACATTTCATTTTATAGTCGTTCGAAGGAGGGTATCGAGATGCAAATAATTTTTCTGATAACAGCACGTTGATGACTAAAACTGATCAATGAGAATTTTCCATGATAGTTTCCTGTTCCTGAGGTACCTACCCCTCCTAACGGTAAACCATAATGAGCTGAATGAAGTGAGGATTCATTGATAGAAACAGCACCGCTTCGAATGGAATGTTGAATGAGTGAGATATCCTTCTTGTCATTGGAATAGATGTATGATGTAAGTGGTGTATCGTGGGTACCAATGATCTTATCAATTGATGAAGTTGTGCGTTTCATTATTGGCAAGATCGGTCCAAATATCTCATCCTCCATAAGTGGAAGATCGGTCCAAATATCTCATCCTCCATAAGTGGATCATCCCAAGAAGTGTTGTAAAAGACAGATAGTGGAAAAAAATATACCTGAAGAAGCTTCACCGATAAGTTTTGTACCTTTTGTTGTTTGTAATAGTGTTGTCAATCGTTTGACAGCAACAGAGTTGGTTACATGGGTCATACTTTTCTTCAACTCATCCAATGGTCCAGCCACCTTTTCATAATTTCTTGTTTTATATCTAAATACGTGCTGTAAAGAGAGAAAGTAATTTACTTCTGCTTGGCTAAACCAACAGCGTTCTTCTTCAAGTCATAGATAGAGTAGTACCTTCTCAAGAAGGCATCACCAACAATGGACAAATCACCGATTGGAGCAGGGAAGTCCATGGGGGTGAATGCAGAGATACAAGATCCACCAACTTCCAACGTGTAATCGTAGGCACTCAAAGTGAAATTAACACCACCTAAAGTGAAGGTTAACTCAGGCAAGTCATCTCTGGTATCACAGTCAACGGCGTATTGTCCGGACCAACCCTTGGTTGCACCAATCTTTGCATTGACAATGTCAGCCAAAGTAGATGGCAATGTGATCAAAGAAGTACCAGTGTCAATAGCAGCACCGGTAGAGAATAATTCGGTGTACTCATCACCCAATCCGAGACCATCAAAGGAAACTTCCCAGTAGGCCTTTCTTCTCACTGGCAACCAGGTGATGTCTCCTTCAAATTGAGATTCGTCATAGCCACCGAAAGTGGCGATACCACCATCTGATTCTTCACCATTGGCAGTATCACCAAGAGCAAAAGCAAACTGTGGAGCATCAAGCAATCCCTGGTTAATAGCGTTATAGACTGGAGGAACAATCTTGTTAACAGAGATAGTATCATAAGCCAACCCTAAAATACCATCGAATTTGCCAAAGGCGAATGCCAAACCAGGTTCTTTGGTGGCTTCGGCGAAATCTTGCTTTGGAATGACAAGGTCACCGATGGATAAAAGATCTTGGGAGATGTAACCTTCCATGGAACCGGAACCATATTGGATAGCAAATTCACTGCCATTGGCCTTGTAGGTAGCAGAGGCGTCATGATCGTATTTGGTGTGTAAGAAACAAGCCAAAGAAGAACAGTCTTGCGATGGAACCCACAAGTTGGAAGAACCGGTATCCAAAATAACCTTGAAGACCTGAGGAGGAGTACCCAACAGGATTTCAGTGAAATACTGAGCATTTAAGTAGTTGGTCAACGGAGCATCATGTATTCCACCTTTGAAAGTCTCGTAAGCAAGTTCCTTTAAGGCTTGTTCTGATAAGGGAACGTCAGAAAATAGTCCTTCAAATTTTGATTCGGAGTCTGATTCGGAGTCTGATTCTGAATGATGTTGCTTGTGGTGCTTACTCTTTTTAGAAGCCTTCTTAGCTTTCCTAGGCTCGCGATGCTTCATATTCGATTCTTCTTCACCGCGCTTACCGTGGTGCTTCTCCGATTCGAGCTTGTGATCGTGAGGCTTGCCGTAAATAAGATTCATGACGTACTCAATGACACCAGGTTTACCATGATGTTCTCTCATTCCATGTTCTTCATCTGGGTGCATACCATGATGTTCTCTCATTCCATGTTCTTCATCTGGGTGCTTACCATGGTGTTCTCTCATTCCATGTTCTTCATCTGGGTGCTTTCCATGATGTTCTCTCATTCCATGTTCTTCATCTGGGTGCTTTCCATGATACTTAATGCCATGCTTACCAAATTGTTTCTTCTTCTTCTCATCACATCCCTTGCGCAGAACCTTGTGACCTTCAAATCTTGAAATGAACGGAACTTGGCCGGAAGAGCCTGGGAATTGAGCGCCAAAGGCAACCGGATTACCTTCAGCAGCATTAAAGACGTTCATGTACTTATTGGCCAAGGCAGCGGTGTATTCTCTGAATACATTGGCATCCAAAACCTCATCAGTTGGAACCTTACTCAACTTGGCCGTGTGAACAGCTGCTTCAGCAGAAGCTGAGAACGCCAACACGGCGGTCGCAATCGACGTTAATACAGAGGTAGAAAATTGCATGGTTTAGTAGCAAAGTATCGCTCTCTGATAAGAAGAATATACTGTAACCAATTTAACGGTGGCGGTCGCTTCCTCTTTATATACGATAGCAATTGGGATTGCACTTTGAGCCCCCTAAAAAGAAATGACTCGTATGAAACGCAGAGTGCAGGGAGCAGGCAGTCATAGGGGGATTAGAGATTGGAGGTACCAGGTGTTTGGTACAAGAGGGCATGTTTTTCAATTAAGAGAACGCTGGTGGTAGGATGGGTTGCTCTAATTGAGCGGAATGTCTTTTTGGTAAACTTCACCACTTGCAGGCCTTGTTTGTAGTGGTGTTTGCTGGTTCAGCCTCCACAATTGATGATATTGCGGTGTCGGATTGGGAAAGGTTGGGTACGCATTTGGCGCACGCTACGCAAAGATGACGTAATCCGCAGGAAGAGAGTGGTACACAGAGAGGTGGTGAGGGATACAAGTACTTCAAGTAGAGGTAGTTGCTCAAAGCACATAGTGAGCGAATGTTCTCTTGAATACCAACATCAGCAAACAAATACTGAGAACAACATGAAAAGTGCTCATTCAATCAATGCACATCGTGCACCCACTGAATGCGTTTGTTATTACCCATTCCTGCTGTTCAGCAAGTGGTTCACCGTGATACGGCCATATTTCGCCTCATCACGAAGGTTTCACCAAAATAAGACCAAAACACGATAAGCCATTTGTTGGCAGTGGAATGGACGGCAGTAGGATTCACCCTGCGTCTGAACCTCTGTTTGTAAAGCTCGTTTGTACTTACTTTCTGTGGTATGGCTGGATATATCGCCATATCGCTATATCGCTATATCGCTATGTCGCTATGTCGCAATGTTGCTTTTACCTTGGTTATTGGAGGTATCCTGCATTCATGCCAACATGGGAGTTGGTTCAAGTGGTGGAAGCCATGGAGGGAGACTGTGGAGCATGGATGAGTAGATGAGAATAGATGAGGAGGTCATAAAGAGTGATGAGGCGAGGAGGTGTTGAGGGATTCAAGGAAGCATTAGACCTTTGGGATTTTAGGTAAGCACCATTTCCTAGAAGGTAGTACTAATTTATCAAAAAGGCTTTAAAGAACATGAGGGAAGCCTATAAAACTACCTCAATGGACGTCATTCAAAAGGTATAGCTCTCAGTTGTTCAAGGCTTTCTTGTATCATGCTCCCCTCACCTACAGTTCATGTCTCCACAGCTTGTCCCCCTCTGTCTATTCGCCCGGAGAGACTGAACTGCCTGTGGCTCTCCAATCCGCAGCAACGCATATTAATGGTTGCAAAATTAGCACCACCACTTGAACATATGCAAGCACCGTATTTCTTCTGAAGTCCAAGGCACTAGAGCAGACAGCAAAACCCAGTAGAAATGTCATTAACTATCTAGAAATGACGTACGACCACATCCCTAAGACACTTCGCTCATACAATGTCTCAGTCAAAGCTTCGTGGCCAGTACCATACTATCAAATATCCTTATGTACCCCAAGAGTCTCTTAAAACACTTCTGACCCCTTCTAAACCACTTATTCAACACTCAAAGGGCTCTATCATAAGCTCTACAACTTAACTCACACTGCTCCTACGGCTACCCAGCTTCTCACGAATTGTCCACAATAACCAAAAACATCTCAGCACAAACAAATTTCAACGCGAGGCACCCACCTCTTATTCAACCAAGCTAGCCATCATGGTCGTATGGAACTTATTGAAATCACATGTGGAGGCATCGTTCCCAACGGTACCTATCAAGTTCAACTCAAAGTCAGGCTCTCCAGCCGTTACAATCCCAGATATTCTCGATCAAGCTGTTCCTGAATTCAAGCAAGGACTGTACTTCTACGTCAACCCTTTGCTAGCTTCTGGCCACTTACAAACGGCCTATACGGCGGTCAATAAGTTCGATAATATCGACCAAGTATGCTACAAGAGACGCTTGCTCAATGTTGAATCGGACAAACGATTCTATAGTTTGGGATCAAGCAACCCATTGAAGTATGACAGATGGGAAGGTAAGAGTACCTTTGCCATTGATTACGTTGTTCCTAAAGATGGAGATACAGAGCACGAACGTTTCAAGGCTCCGTCTCAGATTAAAGAACTCCCACCAAGAACTGAGTATTTAGATCCTTCCACAGAATTGTCGCTCTTGAGTGATGATTCCAGACCCTTAATGATTGCATTGCATGGTTTATCTGGTGGATCATACGAATCCTATATCAGATCATTTATGGCAACCATAACAAGTGATGAATTTGGGTTTGACGGGTTAGTGTTGAATGCTCGTGGGTGTGCTAATCACACTATTACTTCTCCCCAACTATTCAACGGATTATGGACAAATGATTTACGTTACCTCATAAATGAACACATTAGACCTAATTGGCCCAACAAGAGAATATATTTGATTGGGTTTTCTCTCGGAGGAGCAATTACCGCCAATTATGTTGCTCAGGAAGGTGATCAGATCTATTCTCAGATCAAAGGATGTGCTATGATGGGTACTCCTTGGGATTTCGCTGATTCATCTCATCACATTAGAGAAAACATCCTTGGCCACTACGTCTATTCTCCAACCATGGCACAGAACTTATTGCGTCTTCTTAATGAGCATTATGACACGCACTTGAAAGATGATGTTTATATTGAAGAGTTCAAGTCAAACCCTGCAAAGTTCAAGATCGAATTGCTCCGTGATTTCGATGACTTGATTACTTCGAAGATCTTTGGCTTCAACAACGCTGATGAGTATTACAGACTTGCGCTGCCTAACCAAAGATTGAACAAAGTTAGAGTTCCTACCTTGATTATAAGCTCGAAGGATGATCCGATTACTGGGCGTAGAAGTTTCCCGTATTCTGAAGTGAAAATCAATCCTTACACTTCCTTGATAACTACTACCATGGGAGGACACTTAGGTTGGTTTAAGTTTAATGGTGGACGTTGGTATACCAATCCATTGGCCAAGTTCTTTGCTGAATTGGACAAATATGATATTGACAGAACCAGCATCAAAGATACTGATTTGCCAACGGATATTTCTAGTGTTTGGCAATATGATAGGATTGTTGCACAATAGGTTTAAGAGTGCAGGAGAGAATGCTCTAAGCGAGAAGCTTGAAGAAGTGTCAGATGAAAGAGGCCTAAGGGGTTGTCCCATCTTGGATACTAAGTTGAATGAAGTAATGCTGAAAGTCGTAGCAATAGAATAGGTAAATTAGATTCCAATAGAAAAAAGTACTCAGCATTCACTCTTGAAAGTCATGCTGGATGTTTGTAGTTAGAGTAGGACATTAATCACGCTGGCAGCTATCAAATTTAGGGCTAATCTAGGATGCCAGGTCATACATAAGCACCTTTCAAGTGGACCATACCGCTAAATATCGATTGCAAAAGTGCAGCGATCTATAGAAAATTGAACTGAAAGTTCAAAATTTCGCTAACACCAACTCTTCTTCTGATGACACAACCGGTAAAATGGGCAGGGCAGTTGAGAACACTTCCTCTGAGCCCGAACTCACAGGACTTTCTCAAGTTGGAATACATTGAGGTCAACCTAAGTAACCTGCGTAAGTTGATTACAAACTTGAACAAGCTCACTGGACTGACTCTGGAATTGATAAAACAGGGAGATGCTAATAACGGAAGCTTGATGCAATTGGAGAGGGTAAAAGCTGAATTGGATTGGATTTGATGTTAGTTGGCATAAATAGGTCCCCTGTTTGAAACTATTTGGTTTGCAATTGGAAGCAATTGCATTGAAGCGACTATTGCTGATGTGGCTGTCAAAGTGATTTGATTCGTGTGCACGATTGATAGCATCAATGTACTTTGGGCGACACTAATAGGAATCTTCTATTGAAAGGGGTCCTACTCTGTTGATGTACTTGAATGAAGACTAGAAATGAAGACAAGTTTCAGAATGTAGTTTGGGAGACTAGATCAAGAGTTTAGGGACGAGTTTCGAGTTTCCATCCCCAGGCAGCTAGGGGCCACTTATACTTGCTATAGTTTGTTTAGTCTCCATTGGTTCGTATCCATTGATTAGTCTCCATTGGTTAGTCTCCATTGGTTAGTCCCCATTGGTTCGTATCCATTGATCAGTTCAATGGGCAAGTCCCATTGGTTGACATTCTAAGAGCTTATACTATATGTAAAATGAAGAAAAAAGCCATAAGTAACCCTTTCACATTGCAGAGGGTGTTTATTCTACGTTTCACAATGTAACTAAAGATTCTAATATTCTATAATATGGTACTTGAATTTAAAAGATACTTAGGAGGTCCTATCACTCTTCCAATTCAAAACATACACTGTGATTCTGTCACAGCTGATGTATTCATTCAAACCCTTTTCGTCTAATTATGAAGAGGTCAAACACTCTCTAATTGATATATTATCACTTCTTCGAGTCCTCATCATCTGTTATAATGAAATCTTCCAACTCCATCAGCTCGGTCGCAGGGGAGCCTTGTTTTATAGAATTCTCAAGGGTTGCAACTTCTAGTCCTGCAACTTCTAGTCCACCAGCAGAATCCTCCAAATCAATTTGACGTTTTTCGTTTGGTTTGGAACTAAGAATCACTATTGCCATACTGACAATCAACACTATACCCAAGAAACTAAGTAATCCAGGTAAATGACCCCAGATGAATAAATCCCAGAAAAGTGCAAATATCATGTTACTGTAGGACATCAAGGAAGCCTTAGCAGCCTTTACTCTTTGAATACCCGCAGTTAAGCAAAATTGCATGAAGAACCCAGAGAACCCAATGAGTCCAAAAAGCATCCATTGGTGTCCATTCTGGGGAAGCACAAACGAAAGAGAGGGTATGGCGACGATTGAGAAGAATGTCAATATAGTACACCAAAGTGCAAAGTAACTCACTGAAAGTAGCGGATGAGCTCTATGGCCGATTTTCCTCAATATAATGTATACCAGCAGGGCACCTAAAACACCTACTAACCCAACAGCACTTGCTAATAGTCTCTTTTCAGTGGAAGAAGACTCGATATCTTCATTTACACCATCGATTTCATTTTCAGCACTTGAACCAAATATAAACTTGGGTTTGGCAATGAGCACAACACCACAGAGTGACACCAAGGAACACCCAGCTTGTAGGAATGAATAGCGTTCTTTCAAAATCATCCACGCTAGGAACCCAGTGAACATAGGCACCAAGAAAGTGATTGCAACTGCATCACTCAAACTAAGGTATTGCAACGAGAAGTAAAGTCCAAAAACACCAAAGAAACCAAGTAGGCCTCGGATCACTAATAAGAATCTGATATCTCGGGGACCCCATGGAGCATCTGGAACCAGCTTCGTCAATAGCATATATGCCAAGCAACATGCGTACGTTATAAGCATTCTCACAAACAAAATTTGCAAGGGATGTATGGGGGTATTGAAGTCCTTATCTGTCACTAGCAACTTGCAAGTGACGATCATGATTGAGTTGAAGAACTGTGCCAGGATCAATAGAGTTATTCCTGTATGGGGAGCGATCTTCTCATTATATGTCTTCTTAGCATAATCGATATACCTTCTATGAAAAGGGTGGTGATGAGAAGGGTGGTCTTGGGGTTCCAAACTCTCATCCCATGCTGTCTCTAAGTTGAAGTCCTCTTGTAGCATTATGAGAAGGGTAGTGAGTATTTTTCGATTATTTGGAAGGAACCAAAGGTTTACTGGTCACTTGATATAGCAGAATCTAGGTGAGTGTGGTGAAGGGTTGTGTGATGTCTTCAAGCGATCAATGAGATGCTATAGGATCTTTCTAGGCAGAACCGTTTTGATTCTGTTAACGTGACCGGTCTGGGTGACTGCGCTCGATGTTTTCTAGCTCAGCAGCAGTGTCTATGCTTGAGCTGCAACTACTTGAGAGTGTCTTCGTTGGAAGAAGGGGTTGAGTTTTCCGCAAGTGATAACGGAATTGCCAGAGATTATATACTGGTGCCGTAATCGGAAAAAAGAAACTGAAAAATTGAGTCGAGATGATTCTGGGGAATAGGATGAGTCAAGAGGAAATTGGAGAGGAAGGTAGAGGGAGGTGGATGTTGGGTGGAGTGGGCACAATGCAGCAGGTGCGTTTCTTCACCTCTTTCGAAGGCATATTGTGGTGTTGCACTCGCTGGACCATTACGCAACACCTTCCACACTGGTGCTCATTGGTGATCCAGTCCATCTGGCGTATGACTAAAAATTTTAGGCCTCAGTGTGGCTGGGAGGAGAGCACCTTGAAAGCAGGGTGATAATAGGAGGTATTGCTTGATTGGGGGCGACTGTAGAGAATTGCTCTGGCTTGACATTAGGTCGATTCACTCAATGCCAACGTCATTTGGAGATGGAGTTGGCAAGTCCAAGTGACGTTAGCAAGCCCCGGAGATCGTGTGGTTCTTCCGGTCGGATCTAAGTGTGGCAAAACCGCATGTTGCTGTGGTGAGCGAATTGTCAATGAGCATGTGGGCGATGGCAGAGTGTGAGAAGAGGGAGGTGGTGATTCAGTTGGTTCAGTTGGTTCAGTTGGTTCAGTTGGTTCAGTTGGTTTAGTTGGTTTAGTTGGTTCAGTTGGTTTAGTTGGTTTAGTTGGTTTAGATGTATGGATTGAGGTGCGTTGTATGTATTTGAATGAAGCGTGTTGCCCGTGCTAGTTTATGGCTGCCAGAGTATTATTAGGGCTGTACTATTGGAGACTGGCTGATCGTAGTTACGTCAGTGCAAACAAAGTAGGAGTTCGGTGGAGAAATTATTTTCACTCCTTTGGGGCAGTTTACTAGACTATCATTAGTCAACTAGCATCGATTACACCACTACTCGGAAGGGCGGTCGGTTGAACCCCTTCGGCCCCTATTCAATTCTGAACAGATTAAGTTGGTGGCATTACGTCCACAAACGGTACTTGAGGCTTAAAAGTGGGATCGACTACTTGAGATATTAACATAGATTCTTATACAAAGCCACATGCAGATGAAAGAAGAGTTACCGGATGGTATTAACTCACCTCATTTCGAAATATCCTGGACCAACTTAGTGGTTCCATCCAGTTCATGCTATCTCATCAAAATGTACTAATCTGCCATTGAAGTGAACCCGCAGAATCGAAACCCCTACTATCACTATCGGACATGATTATGCAACTCATTGCAGCATTAAGCGAGTTTAGCCTAAATCGTGCAACAGTTAGCCATCGCAAATCTCAAAACGCCTCGATCAAATTTAATTACCAAAGGATAAACTCACTACTATACACTATCAAGGAAGTCATCCAAGCACCAAAAGCACTGTTCACAGCAATATCTTACTTCCAATGGAATCGTACCAACTCGTATTTTCGTTTTGTTCTGCAGATTTTTTGCAGCCATTCTGACGCATGTAATTACACCTCTTCTATGCAGCAAAATCGATGTTCGCCAACGGTAATCAACATGGTATAGGACGTGGAACAAAAGAATATTCAATGGTATATTGGGTGGTATGCCAGTTGTATTTGATGAAGATAATGTATGTTTTCTTGACAGACTCACCGATTTAGTACTGTTTTTTTGGGCCCTTGGTATACTATCATACACTATCGTAGAAATAGTACCCGAAGCAAATCACAAACCACAAGAATCAGGTTTTGAACCTAAGTGCCGATGTCAACTTAATGTCAGCTCTTTACTATTTTGTTGTTACTAGCATAGGGTCCTTTGCTGTATGCTGCAATATGGTGCAGCACGATGCTGGAACTGACAATTGCTGTATTAAGGTTTATTCTCAATTCTAAACACTAAAAGCTAATTGATAGAAACTGAAAATTGTCCGTTTTCAATTACCATCTAGAACGAACCAGGGAACATTTCACTCCCTTTATCCTTATTGTTCGCTTCATCCAAGAATGCCAGCATTTTCACCGCAACTGTTACGACTTGAGGCGTATATCATCAAAAGCTCAATGGTTGTTTTGGGAGTCGTTAGTTTTTGTGAACCCATTTCAAATGCTGAGAACATTCATTATGGCTGCGATAAGATTTCTTGCAGAATTTTCATTATCGAGGCGACCCCATGAGGGCTGGCATTGATTAAGGTTCCCTGGGGGTAATCCGACTTGGAATTTTGAACTTTGTTTGCGTTGATATAGAGCACTCTCTGTGTTGTCGCTGTTGAAGGAATACCAGGAGTGAACGTTTGAATCTGTTGTAACAAGCCAAACCGAAGATGATCGCTAACGAATCCAACCTATTTCCTTCGATGCCTGAAAATGTCGAGATTGACTTCGAACTCTCTTATTAAGAGGCACCATTTGGTATCAAAGCTTGTAAGTACAACATCAGGTGTAGTATGGTCAAATTTGACTTTGATCTCTTTGTCAAATTAGACTTTATTGTACAAAATCAATAGTCATTGTGTTTAATAAACTAGAAATGAAAGAATGGAGTCAATAAAAAGGAAGGAAGGAACGAACTGAATGATAGCATAGTTAAAGATGTATCGAAAATGAAATTGGAGCGTGGTGATACATGACAATAGAATGCATGACATCGTAATTGACAAGGAAACCTCTTGTCAAACCAGTTGTAAAAAAAACAGGAGATACAAACATAGTAAATATCAACCAAAAAAACCAATGGCAACATGAAAGGATTGAAACATAAACATGACATCGAAATTAATGCCGGATGGCAAATGGGATAGCGTGAATCTGTAATTTCAGGTTAACATTAACACTTACAATATCACACAACAAGTAGATGTAGCCATATCAGAAACCAAAAGACTTGTTCTGGTAGCAAATTCAAAAATGTCATCAACGCCCTCTCCTGTTAAAGCAGAGGACTCTAGATACTTCCTAGCACTGATTTCCTTAGCTATTTGTTCAGCATAATCAAACTGAACGTATTTCGAACTCTGCGGGCTAACTCTCAAATCCTTCTTAAGACCAACCAAGACATACGGGACACTTGGACAATAGTACTTGACTTCATTAACCCATTTCACTCTAGCATTTTCCAAAGAATCTGGCTGATCTATGGCAAACCCAATCAATATGACATGCGAGTTATGGTAACTCAAAGGTCTTAACCTCTCGTACTCCTCTTGCCCTGCGGTATCCCAGAGTGCTAGCTGAACAGCTTTGCCATCAATGCGACAATCAGTAACGTAATTCTCAAACACGGTGGGATGATACTCTGTTGGGAATTCTCCTAGTGTGAATACGTAGAGCAATGATGTCTTTCCACAGGCACCATCGCCAACGATAACCAACTTCCTCTTTATTTTTTCAGACATAGTTGTAAAGAGAGTGTCTTCATGTACCAATTGATATTAGCGTCCAACTTTATTGCAGAGCCTATCTTATATGTTGTGCTGTCCAAATCGTCTGTATGGGTTATAGTTTGATTTGGTTTTGATTTGGTTCTGATTTTGGTTTCGCTATTTTTTCGATTTTGTATTATTTTTTTAGGGTCTGAGTTGAGCTATTGAAACCGTGGTGCAAGGGCAATGAACGTGACACTTTGACCTCTGAGATGTGGCCTGGATGAAGGCATGCTTGGTGGTTTAAATACGAACGCTCAGGATTGGAGTACACTCGGAAAAGGTCCTGGATACCAGCTCTAATGAAGGTGCTTCTATTTATATATCTTGATGTCGCAAACGCATTAACTTTGTCCTATTCATGTCTACAGTGGCAGTGCAAATGAATGGTTCTTATCTCCCAGACGTTGGTAAACTCGTTACTCGATAACGCTTCGGTTCTTCTTTGCTCATGTTTTTTTCCAGAGAGTAATACCCGGTTCTACGTTGGATTGGCTTGTTCTAATTTCGAATTGCTGCAAGATTCCATACTGGCAATTCTTGAGCATCGAGCATCGAAACTTTCAGTTCCTTTCTTTGCTTCCTTCACCTCTTTCTGAAGTCTTTGGGCAAAATTGACAACGCCGCGTATTACTACATTCTCGTTCATGCAAATTCTTTCCACGGTTAATGCCTCTTTCATTTCGCCGGCAGTTGCTGTAACAGGCCCATTTTGTAATATCTACAGTGCCTACCTCGAGGCCACACTACTCCTTTTACGAACTTTGTCACCTTTACACTGCAAAAGAATTAAGCATAAGGGCTTAATTGTTTATGTTTGCTTATACTCTTTTGCCTCGGGGTACCTATATATACATCCTCCACGTACCTATGCATATTGCTGGCAATTGTATTCAAAATCTTTGCATGGGCCTACATACAACTAGGTGGGCGAACGGCATTATTTCTTCTTAACCATAGCAAGGTCTTTGAGTCTTTCTAAAGTGGTACTACATCCTCACACACTTGGTCTCTGCAAGTCTAGCTCTCAAAATAGAAAAGGAGAGTAATAGTGCGATGTTATTGTTCGAAATTGAGACTCCTGGTAAACTTTTGGTAGTATACGCAATTTTCTCAAATACGCCAATTAAGTGAATTGTTGAAGACCAACCCCAACGAAGTTTAGCCCAATTTCCTACTTCACCAATTTTGAAAAGCATTCTGCTTCGTTAGTGAAAAGTCTGTTATACCAACAACCACCACGGAAACCAACTCCATTTCTCTTTCATGTTCAAGCTCGATATTATCATCTAATACCAACTTCCATCTTGCGGTCACTTCCATGCTTGTGCTCATCAACCTTCTAATACTATCATCAGCGTGTTTTTCATCTTCACTAATCTACACTCTTCCATCTCAATGAATTCATTAACTATACAATGCCTTCTAGTTCCATAATCCACGGGGTTGAGATGTACCATGGAACATAGTATTACCGTTTGGTGTGGTATGGCCAACTGATCCATTAGAACTTGCTCCATTTGTGCTCACTCCCCCTTGTGGGAAGAACACCCCAGGATTTGGTCCAATATCATTAAGACCAGCAATTCCACCAATATTTGGCAATCCAGTAGTGGCTAATAATCCATTCAAGGAGGGAGGCGATGGAGAAGAACGTGCACCAAAGCGTAATGGTATATTAGGACCCTGTTGTTGTTGTTGTTGTTGTTGTTGTTGTTGTTGTTGTTGTTGTGGGTGGTCCAACTGTATATCCAGTTGCAACATAGGTTGTTTTTCATCAACCTTAACATGCGTTACAGTACCAAAGTTATCGTAGATGAACTCAAATTGATGTCTCTGGGTACTTCTACAAGCATTCAAAAACTGGTTCAACGACAAGGTATTGCTTCCCAAAACAGTTTTCACGCTTTGGTACAAACTGATCAAAGGAGCAACACCAAACTCAAGTTGATTGGTGTTTTTGAACAACTGGAAGACGTTAGAGGCAGCCGTCTGTATTAACTCTGTATCCAATGCTCCTTGGTTAGGATTAGTATGAAGTGGAATTGAGACAGCATTGGGAACACAGTTTCCATTTGAAACGTTTGCACTCGAAATATTTCCTCCCCATATACCTTGTATTGGTTGAGCAATTGCACCCGGAGAATTCCATATAGAATTATTCCTCGACGTGTTAGACTGTTGGTTCCATGTTCCTGGGGTAGCAGAATTTATAGAAGCAGGAATTTGACCACCTTGAACATTAGGGAATGCATCATTAGTAACTGAGTCACTGTTGAATGGGCTAAATCCAGTTCCTTGGAACTGACTCTGGAAGAGTGGCTGGCTGGTGCTTGAAATAGAGTTCAATCTTGTCTTACTTCCCCATGGTGATATGTTAGTCGAACTAGTTAGATTATTGTTACCAGAACCTGCTCCATATAAAAGGTTGTGGTGTGTTGATGGAGAAATATTGCCCAAGGAAGGAAGCACTTGAGGGAAAATTGAGTTGGCTTGAGTTGGTGTGAATTGATTCAGCATCGGTGCATGTATTTGCGATTGCTGAGCCTGCTGAGCTTGCTGAGGTAGGTTGGATTGCAAATTTGCTTGATTTTGAGCATGAAGTTGATTTTGCAATCCCATAGATCCGGAAATGGAACTAGGTCTTGCTTGATACAATTGTTCAAGTATGTGATTTTTGGCAGGTGAGGCCAGAACAGGAAGTGAATGCTGAGAAGGTTCGTTTTGCTCAAGTGCAATAGGCTCGCATTTTGTGTGAGAGTGCTCTCGCTGAGATTTTTCTGTTTCCAATACTTCATGTTGATCTTGTACAATTTGCTGAGATTTCTCACGTTCATGCTTACTTCTTTCACGCTCTTCTTCCCTTTGTTTCTTCAACAATTCCTTCTGCCTCTTCTCCTCCTCTTTCTTCTTCTTCTCCTCTTCAGCACGCTTGCGTCTCTCTTCCTTCTGCTTTTTGGCTTCTTCTTCACGCTCTAATTGAGCCTTGACTTTCTTTCTGTGTTCTTCCTCTTTTTTCTTCATGTCTTCGAGACGCTTTTTCTTTTCTTCTTCCTTTTTGAGTTTAGATTCTTCCTTTCTCCGCTTCTGCTCCAACTTGATGGCATCTTGTTTGGATTTTTCCTCTTCCTCTTTCGCAAGAAATTCTTCTTCTAGCCGTTTACGTTCTTCTTCCTTTGCTAGACTTTGTAACTTTTTCTTTTCCTTTAACTTCTCTCTCTGCTTAAGTTTTTTAAGTTCTTTCTCCTTTTGAGCAGTTTCTTCAGCTTCCAACTCTTCAATTAAAAGCTGGGCTCTATCCTCAGAAAGCTTTTCTTTGTAAGCTCCCTTGAGCCGTTCTTGGAAAAGCTTAATAACTTGAATAAGGAAAAGCCGGCGAATCTCTTGCATTTTCTCTTCTTCCGAAATTTCAGATTCCGTGTCACTAGCATTATTTTCCACGTCATCCTCTTCCTCATCCTCATCCTCATCCTCTTCTTCCTCTTCATCGTCATCTCCTTCGTCATCTTCGTCATCTTCATCTTCTTTGTATTCCTCTAGTTTCGGGTGACCGATCTCATCATTTACCACTTCGTCTTCGTGCTTGTGGAACTGAGGTTCATCGTCTTCATCGATCCAGGCAGTGCCCGCGTTCGTTGTGTCTTCAACTGCTGACTGCTCTCCTCTGAGAAGATCTTCTCTGGCATTCCTCGAATCAGAAAGTGATTCCATCATTTCTATGAACGAATGTCCACCATTCTTTAACAAATCTTCAGCAAAATTGGATAATCCTTGAGTAAGCTGATCGTTAAATTTACTTGTCACTGATAGATCATCTTGGGTAGCTGTATTTACAATCTGTGCACCTTCGCCATTACTAATTGAAGCTTGAGAATCCTCAGGGGGATGTGAAAATATCTTGCCCATATCTTGTAAAAATGACATTCCTTTTTCAAATTGAACTTTCTTATGAAGGTCTACGATGATTTGTTTGAGTGAGACAGCCTTTTCAAGAATGTAAGCTTGCTCCAAGTTGTTATTATTGTAGAGCTTATTGGCTTCTTTCATTTTCTCAAAATCAAGTTTCTCGATTGTTTCCAATAGTTTAGGGTCAAACAACTTGTGGAATATACGTTGTTCGTTTGAAATTTCGGACAGTACACCCGATTCGTTGGAAGTGGATAATGGATGATCGAAGTCATCATCAAGAGCTTTTTTGAGTTGAATTTCTTCTCGTCCGTCCTGCGAGTGAAGGCCTAGGTTTGCAATACCCTGATTGATTTCATTGATTTTATCGATGTTTGTTTGGTATGGCGGAGAGCTTACACTTAATGTAGGTAACCTCGTTAGTGACTCATTTGAGGTAGCAGTGGTAGCAGAATTTGCTGACGGAGCGGAATTCACAGATGAAGGGGGTTTGATAGAGTTCGTATCCACAGAAGTAACGTCAGTAGTATCTACACCTAATCTTTGTTGTCGTTTTTGCAATTTATGCTCTTCTTCCAACATATGGAAACCTCCAAAGAGAAGTCCTGGTAAGGCATTCAAATCATTGATATCTCGTATTTCGTGGATGAAATCAATTATATCGTCAAAGTGGTTATCATAGATATTCTCCAACTCATCTTCAATGACATTACTTCTTCTCCCACAATATGCGCATGTACAACTGTTAAGTACTTTGGCTGCTGAGTTGCTCGAGCTATGACTGCTCTCTTTAAGTGATTGTTTAGTTTCATTTTTGAAGATCTCCATTATGGACTTCTTATCAATCTTGACTAATTCCATTTTTTGCGTATCGCCTAAAGATTCCCAAAAACGTTTTAAATTCTCTTGTTCTTCGATGGTTGCACTGTCCCAGATATTTGTATGGGAGTGACTGTGATTGGAGTGCCCTCTTTTGTCCAGCGCATGGGGATGGGAGTGATGATGATGATCATCATGTTCAAGGCTTTCAACTATCACATCACCATTTGGGCCCTGCTTTATCACTCTTGAGGTAGGGTATTCTTCGTCAGGTCTGTTTATAGTGGCATTCGTTAGGCTTGAAGCTGTCTTCTTTTTGCTTTTCTTCTTCTTCTTCTTCGATGATTCCGAACTTTGTGGGTCAGCACGGATCATAGAAGGGTTGTGCTGATCATAGTCGAAATGGATATCCTCGCCGTTTTTAAACTGAGAAGGCGGGCTAAGGTTCAGCATTGCTATATGTATATCCCAATTCTTGACTGCTTGGTCGAAATTCTATGGCAGGTGTATTGATAAGATGAATTGGCTCGATCGATTGGTTCCGGGTTTCAGCTCTTAGTTCCAGCTCGCGTGGTTCAATTGTGGTATCAAAGTATTCCAAAATTGATCAGGCTCAATTGTTATAATCAGAAGCTCTTCTTCACCGGCGGTTTACAATTCCTTGGGCTTGTTATATGCTATAAGGTCAAGCTCTCTTGGCTTTTCTGTCGACTGTTTTACATTTAAAATTTTTCTCGTGGGTTTTTGGGGATCTTATATGAAGGATACAAGAGGTTATGGGGTAGAGTTGGAGATGTGTTTGGAGACGGTCGAGGGAGACACAGGGTGCGTAGTGGGGTTGGAAATGGTTCGGACGGGTTGGAAATGGTTGGAAATGGTTACGAGGTGACCGCAATGGCTTGAAGGTTCGTTGGTTTTTACGTGCACCCATGTTAGTATACTACAAAGGTGCTCCCGAGTGTAGTTTGTCTTGATTAAGAATATACGGGTAGTGGCGAGAGATCCAGCTTCTCGATGGGTTCTCCCTCAGTTTTTGACGATCTTGCAATCATTGCAACTTACTTGGCACTGTGTTTCATTGTATACAATCTATCTCTCTGCTTTTCTCTATCCATCTGCCCCAACCATTACAAGTATACCGTTTTGAAATAAGTCATTATTGAAATTTAAACTAACCGTAATCATCCTGGCATTCATTGAAAAATCACTGGCATATCCAGAATCCGCCTTATCTGCTGGAATACCACTACAAGTTAGCAATAGTTATGGGTTGACTTAGAACTGCATACAATATAGTATACATTTGTATTTCGAGTCATTTACAGATACAAGTCCTCTATATGAAAGATGGAAGAGCACAGAGCATGGCCTGGAGAATAATTGTTCAATATGAACTCTTCCAGTGAGGTTAAGTGCGTTAAATGTATTGAGAAGTTTCTTAGTGTCAGCAATATATCATCTCATTCAGATCCCATAGTAGCATGATCTTGAAAATACTTGAAGGATGATTTTGGTAATACTTAGAGGATGGGCATCATCAACTTGGAAAAATGATATTTCAACTACCTGGTAAGAGAGAACACACATATCTCCAATTATATCCTTATTTCTATCGATAAAATCGAAGATTGCCTCCAAGTATCCTCAAGCACCTCGTTTAATTCATTGCATCTGTCATGGACCATGGTGACCCCCCTAACTTCAATCTTAATAACCTCCATAAAATATTCAAGAATACTGAATTATATTTCCACATCATTATGCACAAGGTTCCAATTAGGCCCCATGTCACCCCAAAATGCCACTGATGCCACATACAGAATTGTAGTTAGCGAAGCCATGTGCTTTTCCCTTAGGTGGATGTACATCGAGTGGTTGCTCACTTTAATGACCATTTTGCATCTCCACAGCATAAGTATCGCTGCAACTTCTGGGCCTAAAAAATTTATGAGGGTGCTTCCATACGGACTTTAATTTAAAATCGGATTTGGCAGTAGTTTCGAAATGTAGTGGCTTCCCAACACTTAGCCAAGTATAACTTGTTAGCAGCATGATGGACTAATGTGAACAATGAATACGATATGGCTGATTTGGTGGTCTTTCATGCTTCATAATACTGGCTGATATTACTATGTCACTCGTTTCACAAAACACCAAATAAAAGAATGTAAGAAGAAACGATGGCATATTATTATGTACTTCAGGTATGGTATTATTCGAGGTATACAGCATAAATTGAATATCCACGATGATAAATAGATAGAAGCAGTGAGGTTGTGGTCAAGAATTGGTGGATATATGTGGAGGCTAAGGCATCATTATTGTGACTTCGCCGTTGTATAATCAAGAGAGTCATGAAAAGCTTGATTTAACGGAGAATAGGATAGGCTTTCTGCAGAAGCTTGATAACGTCAAACAGCTGACAAAAAACGCCAAGAACTGCTAGAAGGCTTGAACACTCTTAGGTTGTTTCATTCACATCAATGCTTGTTTGGTACGATGCCAGTGAAGTTCCAATGTTGTTCACATGATGAATCTCCGATGGAAACATGCCAACTTGAAAATGGCTGCAAATTCAGTCAAAACTTAACAATTCAGATAAATATTTGTACCTAAGGGGAAGTTTGATTAAGTCAAGGGATTTAGTGTTCAACTAAAGAAAGTAGCGAACCATAAACTCCATCAGATAACGTGAAAGATGAGAATTTATAGTCTTTGCTCGACAAACAACAAATAAAACAATTAATATATATTTTCATTGATATTTGATAATACGGCAATGCTTCAAATCAAGTTCATAATCTTTCCGTTAACCATATGCAAACATATACTCTCTCACCGCTAGCATACGTATGTTAATCAATTCCTACGGAAGCGTTGGCACATTCTATCAAGTTTCAAAATTTAAAGATGTACTGGTTTAAAGGAGATTTTTTTATCGAATTGAATACATAGTCGGGGTCATATTAAATTATCACTTCGTAACGTCAGGCTCAATCACAATCAAAGGATTCCCTGCAGACATATCAACATCAACGGTAGCCTTAAAAGTGTCACTGGTTAAATTACTCAGAATGCTTCCAAGCTCACCATTATCTTTATCATTGCTCTCATTCGGTTTAGTACGTTTCTTCTTCAAACTTTGGTTCTCCTCGAGCACTGCTTCTACCAAGATGGTCAATTTGTCGATCTTAGCATACAATTCGTAGTACTCCCACTTAATACCTGCCTTATTTGCAGCAGTCACAGGTTGAACTATAGCATCAATATCTGATTCAAACTTACTGACGTCAATACGGAATTCAGGATCTTCAACTTCCGCATCTCTTTGATTTCTGAGGGCTACCTGAACCTCAGAATTACGCTCTTGAATGCCTTCCCATCCAGAGCTAGCTTCAACGTTGTATCCATCAGTCAAGTCCCATTCAGTATCTAACTCGTTTGCATCATCAGCAAAACCCTTGAATCTGTTGTACTGAATTCTGCGAGCATTAGCTAATTCATATACGGTGATATATGTAAGCAATGGCGAGTATATTGTTAACATGATAACGTAATTAATCCTTCTGAAAGTAGATATTTTGATAAACCAACCAATTGGGCTAATAATTAACTCAATCAAGTTGAGTGGTGGCACATACAATTCTTGATCTGGTGCTCTGATATATCTCAAAGTCTTTTGTGCAAGCAATGCAAGGTATTCATCAGTTGCATTTTCAACGATGGCAGCATATGCAGTTGCGTACAATGCTACCAAGATATTCATCAAGATAACTGAAAGAACAAACGAGTAAGCGTAGTATAAGACGGAAGCATATGGAGGTACCAAAAACGAAACATCTTCAAAGCCCGAACCTCCTATAATGGTCTTAAGAAGTGAGATGACAATGTGTTTAGTTGATTCGCTTTTACCATCCAGTGCATCTAAACCAAGGAAACCTTGCACAAAACCAAGGATCACGACAACAAGCAATACAAAGAAGATAAGGGATTCCTTCATCATGGTCTTGATAACTACGATCATTGCACCAACAAACTTCTCAGCTTCCAAGTAAAGTAAGAGACGAGACCACATGAATGGAGCAGCACAAGATAAGATACGGAACGATATTTCATCGTATCTATCACGAGTGAGACCGCTATAATGCAAACTGGCGAAACGGAAACAAATTGCAATCGTCTGAATGGCATACATCAGGTCATTGAAAGCATTCCAAAACCCGAAGTAGTTGGAGCCCACATGATAGAACTTGACGAATTCATCAACAATAAATCCAAATGTGAAGAAATAGAACATTACTTCAAAGAAGTCCAAAGGCGAAGTAGTTTCTTGATGAGTGTTCAATACAATGGAGTAAAGAATCAAGTATACAACACTGAAGAAGATTTCCAACACATTTTGATATAATGGAGTCTTGATTCTGGCAGGGTCAAAGTGTTTTCTGATTGAGTGAGACGCAACATCTTTATACAAAACGTATGAATGTGGATCACTTGAGCTTTGAACGACCCATCCACGCCACAACCATTTGACACATCTCTGGTAACCTGCTGAACCGATAACAACGGTTGAATGCATATCAACAGCCATTTCCAAGGCACTTTTCGGGGACAGATCACGGTCGTTGACATGAACCAGATATCTGTGGGTTAAAAAGTGCAAGAACAAATATTCATCATCTTTCTGTTCGTCCAAGATGGTGGCAGCCAATGTTTGAGCGGCAACGGCTCTCAAGGAGAATAATTCATTATCAGTAAGTTCGAATTCAGCTTGTTGCCAGTACCAATCACAAACTTTAAGTAATGCAAATACTAAAACAGCACGGTACTTATAGGACGTAGTACCTTTCTTACCCTCGCCTTTACCGCCAGCAGCACGGTACACAAGTTTGATAACGTTGGCATTAAGGATGGCAGAGTTGGCAGCAGTGATTTCACTTGATTCAAATTGAATTGGGATCACTTTGTCAATCAAGGTCTTGAGTTGTACACAGATTCTGAAGACTTGCTTTGGATTGGGGCATGAAAACTCCAGGGACAATCCAATCAATGATTCATCGTCTGTGGTGGACATTTCAATTGAGTTGGAGGAAGAGGGTGTGACGAAATAATTGCAAGAATTTACATTCCCTATCCAATTTGTAGCGGAGTGAAAAATTCCAGGCATGATGATTCTGAAATCTCAAGTTAAGGGTGATTGCTTCGTCAACCTTTGTACATTTTGGTGTTTGTACCTCATATGGGCGAGGGTTCTGTGTAAGTTATGCGTGAAGAAAGGATATTAAGGGTTGGGGAATTGACTCTTATATCGAGCGACACAGGGTGAGTTAGTATAGCTGTCCAGTTAATGCTGTTGTGTAGTGTGACTTAGGATGGAGAGAGGGCATTAAAGAGATGTAATCAGGCGAGATACGAAACCGGAGCCTTTCTGAAGAAGTTGATATTAGAGATGTTGTTTGGTTTCAATAACATCGTGGGTGTTCGATGACAGTAGTGTACGGCTGTGCAGCACCTTTGGTTGTTTCATTTAAGGGGTATTTTATTTCCACGACGCCTTTTTTAATGTAACTATACTAGTAGCTGTTTCGATGAGTATGCGAAAGTTGTTGTGAATACTATAACGGTTTACTACGGTGTTCACATGCACTTAACACATTTTAACTTTATCAAAAGGCGTACTTCCCGTATTCTTGTGGCTGACCTTAGTTATCCATTTATAAATCCTATGTACTATGCTTAATGAAAGCAGGACTAGAGTTGATGTAATTGGTACATGGGAGGACGTGTATGTCGATACTGACTAGATAAGCATTGTAGAAGCGAGGAGGAAAGGCCGAAGAAGTGGTTAAGCAGCTAGCTCTGGTCAACCGGCAGAGCGATATTTCGGTGCACCAAGTGTGAAACACCTTGCTACCTTGGTCGTGAGTATTCAAGTCTGAATCGTTATTAGTCGATTGTCTCAGTTGATTAGATGTCATAACGGATGCCACAGGAGCAATAGTTTAAAAGGCACCCACGCTAACTTTCTCTAATGGAGAAAGAGCAGGACTCTCGAGCTCCCTTTGACTTGATATTGAAGATCTTTGTGATGAACTTCGTTTTACTAGGAGATTTGGGCTCCTTCAATGGCAGGTCGAATGCATTCTTTCTCAACTCACACAATTCTGTCAAGGGATATAATGCATTTCTCCAGAAAGCGAGCAAAAGCCCATACCAGAAGTGGAAGACCCACTCGAATATCGACGCAATCGTAGTCCTCTCAGTGACTCAAAAGCTGCCAACAAACTGAAGCCAAAGCATAGTCACAATAAGGCAGGTGATCTTGAGAGATCACGAGATAGTGAACATATTCAACTTTTCACCATTAGCATACTTTCGGTAGTACTGTCCCATAATGTACTAGTTTGCGAAGCCAAGGCATAATGAAATCATAATGCGAATTGCAAAGGTTGTTAGTAGAATAGCGTAATGTGGTGCAGCCTCATTCTTAAAATGTATGTAATAGTAGATATAAAACCTTATGAAAAAATACTGTGCAAGTATGCCTACTGTAATCGAGTCAAAAGCCAACCGTTTTTGCTTAGTTGACTTTATGAGCTTTATTAACTTTCCAGTCTCGCGATGGTGGATATTCCAAGTACATCAGGATGCAAGATACAACGGAGTGTATCACCGTAAAGGTGATAAAGAATGCGGGGAGAATTATAGCACCAATTCTTTCGACCAGTAAAGATCTACTTCGCCTTATTGTGGTTAAGCTTTGCAACCACTTGCTACATAACTATGACCCAAAGGTGAGCCAAAATGGTAGGACAAGATCAGCATAGATTTCTTTGGCTAGGACACTTCAGTCGAAGACCATTCAAGAGACTAAGGATGCCTATAAGGGAATTCAATTAGCATGCAATACTTTGTTTGCACATCCGCTTCATTCACACACCCGCTTCATTCACACACCCGCTTCATTCACACACGAGGGAAAGGGATGTGACCTAAGTTGTGGTGGCACTTTGCTATTTAGTTGATCCGTAATTATTCTATTGAGATCAGATCACAGAACAATTATCCAAGCAAATTCTTGCTTCTGTTCAAGGAGATTTCCATGCATATTACTTGTGTCAAGGTCAAATATTGTCTTGAGAATGCAAAGCCAAAGGTTTAGCCTAGTAAGGAGATTCGATATTTCGTTGCCCTAGGTTCGAGAAACGAAGATTGAAATTGCCGAATGGCATTCGGTTATTTAGTTTTCACAAGGGGACATCCATTCTTAAGTTTACCCCTAGAAATTGCATGCTTGAAGCATTTTCGCCATGAAGTTCTAGCTGAACCTAATCATGCTTGACGTTTACACTGAAGCATTCTCAATTAACATTCACTCGCTGGCTAAGAAAACACATTTGATCTTGAAACGGTTTTAAGAGATACGAGCCGGCAATTAAGCAGTCCACCACAAGAGGGATCTAGTGTTGTAAGTTTTGGATTAGGTAGACTGGATATGTCAAGATTTCTGGATAATGAAAGGCAACCTATTATGCAAATTCAACCTTCACGAGCTGTGTTCAACAAAAGATGCTCGTACCGGTTAAACCGGTACATGCTCGTTGGCGGTCAATACCATGTGCTCAGACCGTAAGCTCCACCCACCGGTTTCAATACCCACAACACTTCTTGAAGTAAGCAATTTACCGAATAGCTCTAGGTAGTCACATTTCCGTTAACGTTTTAATATGATCTTGTAATGCATGATTGGACTTAGCAGTTTGAAGCACAGCATGACACCCTGAAATGGCGAGTTTCATTTCACAAAGCACTCAACGTAAAACCATGCCGAACATAGGGAAGTGATATTGATATGGAATAATATCAATGTTGAATAATATGAATCAGGATTACTCTTTATTCGCTGATCAATAGCGACAAAGGCTCAATAAAGATGAATCAAGATGGGGACGTTGAGTGGTGAACTGAAAATAATGAATGCTGAATAATGAGCAGTTACTTTTCAATGATTCTTGGTATCCATAACCGATATTCTATCTTCCTGGGCTCTCCCAGTTCTTTGTTGAAGAGAGATCTGGATGAGCTGAATCGATACTTTTTCTGACAGTTTTTCAGACGCGTCTGATCAAAACAAAGGGTCCTAGGAGGGGACCACACTCTTGAATGTACGGTTGGGCTTGGAGGGACTTGAGCTTGCAAAAGCTACTGTGGGTCGGATGCGTAATCTAATAACACGGTGCTTGTATTTGAGTGATGTCAGCTGGTTACAGTAATCAAGTAGACTTTGTTTGAGCTTGTTGAAGCCATAATGGCCTACTAGATGAGCGACCTAAGTGGATTTTGCAGCCTATGGAATTGGGCTATATTCATGGTTATAGTACAATCTGAATGCTTATGAGAGATCATTGCGTCCATTGAAGTTGAAGAGGTGGTTGCATATATATCCTGGTGCTTATGAGAGATCATTGCGTCCATTGAAGTTGAAGAGGTGGTTGCATATATATCCTGGTGCTTATGAGAGATCATTGCGTCCATTGAAGTTGAAGAGGTGGTTGCATATATATCCTGGTGCTTAGTACGATACCAATTGTATAAGTGTAGGCAGTTTGGTACTCCCTACGCATGTGCATACTAGAGGGTTGAAATGCTACAAGATATTGCGTACATACATGATATTGGAACTAGTGCTGATGGTATTACTTATTGGAGAGTCGATGAAAGTGGTCCAGTAGTGTTGGGGGTTTGTAACTCACAAGAAGAATAAGCTCACTGGAAACTGCATCATTATGGATAATGCGCCTAGAAGATTCGTGGTTGTTAAAGGTTTCTGCTTGATTGAAAACAGTTAATTTGCAAAAGCATGAATAAACATTAGACTTTAGAGCTAAATCATTGTGACTTTAATGTTTGGGTGAGACAAATATTGGGATAAACATTGGGTGGGAGAAACAGTGTGAAAGTACCGGTAGTGACAAGGGTCTGACAGTAGGTGCCCTAGAATAATCGCGGATGGCTTGGTTTGGGTGAAGAGTTGAGTACCTTAATCCACTGTTCCTCTCTCGGAAGGGAAGCTAGAAGTGAAGGACCAATTTAGAGCTTTGTTCTAGCTGCTTGGACCTAGACAGGCTCTTTACGGAGCTTGCCACTACTGGTGATCTGGCAATCAGTAAACCTATCATTCTTCCTCAAAACTGCGATATAAGAGGGACGACAAGATGCAATGCAGAACCAGAGTGCTTCTGAAGTTGGTGATACTGGTACAATGAGGGAATTTTGTTCAAAGAGAGATATGACGTAGTACCCCAACCATTCATCGATGACATATGAAACCTTATGAGAAGCATTAGCTCATTTCATACAAGTATCGAATTATGCAGTTGTTCAAGAAGATGTACTTCCCACTAGGTGATTTTGCAAAACTGGCACCAATTGGCCCAAATTACTGGAATCCAGCAGCACCATTGATTCATGTGCTCACCCCGAAACGTATTTCAGCAGGGATGAACAACATCGTTTCGTGTGCTGTAATGTCGTTTGTGTTATAGAATTAGTATCTTGGGAACGTCCCCAGATAATAATTTCGTGGAACTTCATGGTAGACGAGGCGATATCGTGCCTTCCCAAAGCGAAAGTGTCGTTTTATTGGGATATTTTCAAAGATAGAGGCAAGAGATGAACGGTATATTAGTAATTGCTAAGTGATGCAGAGTGATGCAGTTGAGGTGGTGGCAATCCATGTGTTGTCCCACAGATTGCCACGGAATTATATTCCTCGAAAGGTAGAGCTGAGAGATAGTGGAGAGATCGTGGAGTGGAGGAGAACGAGGTTCAAAAATGATCTGCAAATTGAAATACCTGATTTGCAATCTCCAGCAAACGTGCCTGGGAGTACACAACGCTAGGTTCTTGACCAGGTCTTGTCCGGAAAGGCTGCAAGTTGACATATTCAGTGTCTGTATTCTCCCAATACATGTTGTCCCTCAGGAACCATATAGCCAAAAAGCTCAAATGGGCACTCACGAACCACCCCTTCCCGCAAGCCACCCCTAACTTTGTTCAAAGCTTAAACCATATCTAAGATGAGCCAAGTAAACCCTCTGTGAACCCATCCCCCTTGAGCGATGTAAAACAATAGATGTGTCTTTTTGGAGAACAATACAATCAATACTGCGCATATCGGGACAGACATTTGGGTAAAGAGCATTGGCACATGCCTGTGAAGGCTGAGATTAAGAAGGTGTACGCTGGTGTACTCTGAGAATAAGAAGGCGTACTCTGAGAATAAGAAGGCGTACGCTGAGAATAAGAAAGCGTACGCCGAACCGCGATATGGATGCCATTCATGTGAATCTCCAGAAACTGCCGTACGACTGAACGCCCACAGACGCACAACGCTTGCTTCTAGCACTTGGAAGGCTCCAGGCTCATCCCCAGCCCCATGGGCCTGCCCAGTCGCTCCTCCAACCACTTCTCCCTCAGATAACATAACGTTTCGCTTCTCATCTCTCGATTGTTATTTTTTAGTCTATCTTGTGCATTACTTTTCACTGTGTCAATTTAGCCTCTAATGCGTTAGTTAGCGGTTTTCGACTTCGCCTGTTATTTCAGATTCGAGTGTGCACCTCTTTGTACGCTGTTGATGCCAGCAAGAGGTTATTGGTTGAACTGAAGAGATCTTAGAAGCGAAAGAAGAACCTCGCCAATCCAATACTCCCATTAACCCACCGTTTATTTGGCGTAGTTGAACCTAGCACCTGACCAGCATTTGGAACTCCGTCAATCCTCCTTCCCTGTTTATTACCATTCTGGTATTGCTAAAGAATCTTTTTCACAATAGAAATTGTTTATTCAGTATTGATACACGGCCGATAGACAACTAGATACGAGAAGGTAGCGAAACCAAAGTAATCACCGGTGCAAAGCAATCACCGGCTTCAGATATACCTATTCTGTTAGTGTATCCAGCTGGAACTAGAGACGAACACGAACACGAAGGCAGAACACGAAGAATTGGCACCTTGAACTTATCTGGAGTATCTCTAAAGTCTAGTTCACCACACCAGGGAGACCATTCACGGCACTTAAGATCAATCAATATCCGTACAAATCGCTCTGTTGTTGTATTTTAACGTTGGTGTCAAAAGCTTATTTCATCTGATTGAAGCAGCAGAATTAGTTGTCAACCCAGTATAAGAAAGATCCAGAATTACAAATCTGAACAACATCACTGCAAACCTTGCAACTTTAACACACGCGTCACAAATACCAAATGATCATGAGAGAATTGGATACCAGCTACTGCAAGTCCCCCTCCTTGAGAACCACCGAGAAGGTGGCAATAGTATCCCATGAACCAATCTCCCCTTTGAAGCAGTCAAAACAATCAAACAAGAACAATTACCTGTTTACTGCCCCAACAACGAAGTTTGGTGTCAGCAATGCTGAGCTAAATGGCGTTGATTCGGGCTCGTCTGCATCCTCTGATTTGGTCGGTTACTCAAGTAATTTAGATTATGCTTCTGGTTCAGATAATAGCACCTTTACATTGGCCCCAGAACTGACGAGTTCGCTCAAACGGTCTTTAGACCAACCCTTCAACGTCGCAAACAACAACAACAACAACAACAAGAAAATATCGCATCAACACAAGCAATCATTCTATAATACCCAACCAACAGCGTTGTTCGACGATCGTTTGCCCAGTCCTTCTGTAGATTTGATGGAGCAAAGCGATGAGGTCGCTTTAGATACGTCTCGCTCACATTTGGCTGAAGTACCGCCTACCAATACGACAACAACTCCAAACAAGAAACGTTTTTCGTTTTCTCGCTTAGCTTCTTCTTTCACATCTGATACAACTGGAAGGAATCTCAGTAAGAAATCAATCCGAGCCTCGTTAACCGGTTCCCTTAACAGATTATCGATATCTGAAGAGCCAAAGGTCTCACCATACCAACCAGCCCATGAAAATGATCTGCGCGCGAGTTTATCTTCGTCATATTCGATGATGAGTATGGAAACAGAGACTGATTACTCAAGGATAACACTGACCCCATTTTGGAAGTATCATATATTGAAATTTGGAAAAGATATGTACTTAACAACTAACCCTGGTTTAAAGCATGTCTACTGTCGAAACGGCCCAGGATATTACGTGGAGACGATTTATGCTGATAAAAGTAAGAAACCAAAGGCGAGAAATGGATTTTCACTCATTTTTAAAGATATCAATAGCGTTGAAGTAGGTGCAAATGATAAGAAACCTCCAATTATGGTTGTGACTAAGAAACTGACTCAAGAGGGTGGTTATTTCACCTTATCTGTTCCAAAATTTCAAAGTATGCCATTGGAAACAATTTCAAAGAACCGTCTTTCCAAGAGACCATCGCTGACTTCAATATTAAGTGCTGCAAGACCGGTATTCAATGGATTGCTTATTCCTAAAAAAATCAACCCTTCTTACATCCCACCAGATCAACATTCTGAGTTCGTTAATTATGAATTCAAGGACTTCAACAACGTAAAATGGAACGTTGGGGCCATACCAAGAGTTAGAACTCGAAGATCTAATAAAATAACAAACAGGCTCAGTGCCGTCAACATGAGAGATACCTTGGAGCCCCTTGCAGAACGAGTGAAACTTGTTGGTAAAAGAAATATCTATTTTCATCAAAACTATATTGAGGAAGAGGATCATTCTAACCCTTTGAATATAGTATATAAGGAGATGCTGGGTGATCCAACGAAAATATACATGCATGAAACTGGTTCCGACTTCCCACCAGTACTTGGACTTTTCAGGCCCTACGAATCTAGAACTAGACAACGTATTATGAATGCCATTACAAAGAAACCAAAATTCCAAGTTCCTCAAGGTGTACCAGGAAGAATTCAACCAAATCAACAGCAGCAGTACCAGCAACAACAACAGCAGCAACAACGACAACCAGGACTCGGCCATCACCGCTCGCAGAGCTCGCTTAGTTTTAGTAATTTTAACAGATCGTCGGATTCTGTTTCAATACTTACTTCGAATACTGTCAGTTCTCGCGACTTGGATCATGATTTGGGTGCGGGAAGCGACGTAAAGAATTACTATAAAGGAGGAGATGGTCTCTATTTTACCACGAATCCTTCTGATGACACCCCTGATGAAAATAAATTGGGGTGGCTTACTATTTATGAAGACTCTAAGTTGTTCGGAGAAAGAGGGATGTTTGACATTGTTGTAGGATTAACATTGGCTGCTGCATTTGAAAGTTGTGTGGATTAATTGTATATTATATCAATTCTAATGACCCTCGAAAGTACATACAAGTAGAATCACTTTAATACAAAGAGAATTGGTTACCAAAGCACTTTTTATGTTCAATATCCCTGCGTCAAGCTGAATTAAGCTGGAATCAAGTACTCTTACGTTGTGTTCGTTGAGTAATTCACAATCACAATAGATGCATAAGCAGCAGACACCAGTGCACTCAGCATAAGACTGACTCTCCGCACGTTGCATGCTCTTTCTATAGTAACGTCTTGACTCTACACTCTGTTCCATCAAGACGTTTCCCACTTTTTGCTCCTCCTCAGTTTGGGTGCAAAAAAAGTTGCTGCAAAATAAACGACTAAAAGAAATGATGTGGATCTGCAATACAAGGGCCCACTATGCTCTTGATTCTACTCATACTCCTATCGAGCTTGTGTGTTTGTTTCAATCCCCATGCCACTAGAGAGTGTACTCGCTCTAATAAAATTCCCTTTACTGGGTATAAAGTGGAAGCTCAGATAGATATTATCACAAGAGACAACAGCTTTCACCTTCTATATTGTATCGAAAACAAATTGATCTATGATATAGCTTTGGGTAGTAGCATTCCATGGACGAAACAAATACAGATTGGTGCTGATGGTAATATCATTATACTTTCCCGTCGTAAGTCCTTTGCACGAAGGGAGCTTCCTCTATATCTTCCTAACACACATATAGGTGCCATGTTTAGGAACGTTTCAAACGCTATAGGTGATATATTACAACCCCTGGTACCTCTTATTGCTGAAAATATCTTGCACAACTGGATTGAGGTAAGCTATAGAGGATCCATGATGCAACATATACCAGTTTTAACGACTCCGCTTTTTGACAGCAGGAAGTTTGACTCTCTGAGGAAGGGACATTGGGATCAGTATATATCTTGTAATGAAGACTATGGATACAGCTATGACTCAAGGGTGTGGCTCAGACAAGATATCGATTCGGTCATAGAGCTGGTAAATCATGTGTTGAACCGCAGAATGGTGACAGTACAGGCATTGGGGTTGAACATAGAGAGTAGTGGATTTATGTGGAAAATGGTTGTTATCTCGAAGGTTGTCTCTAAAGAGGCATTCAATAGATTGATTATTAGATTAGACATGGTGTTGAACTATTTGCAAGGGAGTGCTGAAGTACTTGAGGAGTAAATGAAGAAGAGAACTGAATATTGCATAACCCAAATGGATGTCAGCGGTGGTATTATTCCGGTGTCAATTCATTTCATGGTTCATTTCATAGGCTGAGCGAACATCATGGCGTAGCCGAAATGTGGAGAAGAGCTTGGCCTGATATACAACAAATCAAGCTACATCTCGAAGCTGAACAACCAAGCTCTCGTGACAGCTCGTAACCTGTATCCTCGATTCCGTTATCCAACAAGCTAATAGTCACGATAAGATTTCAGCATGATTTCCAATGCAGTCCCAGAGCTTCAGCAGCTAATGAACAGTGTGATCGAGAGTACAAACACTTCGCAATGCACAAAACACAGCATGAGACGACAATCTGACCTAATAGTACAAAGCAAAATCAAGATTTCTTCCGATCACACGTCAACCGTTTTTTTCCTTGTACCATCTGGTGATGACAGCAAATCATAAGCTGATTCCGGCCACTATGTGTCCGTCGATCTCTTAGGGCATCTCAGGCCCGTGTGAGATGTGAGATGACAGGAGATGTGTCACGAGCCGAACGGTTCAACATCGCAAGTGTCAAAACTCTTGTATATAAACTCTCGCCTACTCCCCTCTTATTCTATTGGAAGTATTCTTCAGATTCATTATTCAAACATCTCGAATATTAAATAACAAAATGACTATTCCTACTATTCAAAAGGCTGTAATCTTCGAAACCAATGGTGGTCCATTGCTTTACAAGGATATCGCAGTTCCAACCCCAAAGGATACCGAAATCTTGGTAAATGTCAAGTACTCCGGTGTGTGTCACACCGATTTGCATGCTTGGAAAGGTGACTGGCCATTAGATACCAAATTGCCTTTGGTTGGTGGTCACGAAGGTGCTGGTGTTGTCGTAGCCATTGGTAAGAGTGTCACTGGTTGGAAAATCGGTGATTACGCTGGTATCAAGTGGTTAAATGGTTCTTGTATGAGTTGCAGTTTCTGTGAAGTCGCTGCTGAATCGAACTGTCCAGATGCCGATTTGTCTGGTTACACTCATGATGGTACCTTCCAACAATACGCTACCGCTGATGCCGTCCAGGCTGCCAGAATCCCTCAAGGTACTGACTTGGCCCAAGTTGCTCCTATCTTGTGTGCCGGTATTACCGTCTACAAGGCCTTGAAGACCGCTCAATTGTCTCCAGGTCAATGGGTCTGTATCTCCGGTGCTGGTGGTGGATTGGGTTCTCTTGCTATCCAATATGCAAAGGCCATGGGTTACAGAGTTGTTGGTATAGATGGTGGTGATGAAAAGGAAGCCTTCTGTAAGTCTTTAGGTGCTGAAGCTTTCATTGATTTCACCAAAGAAAAGGACATTCCAGCAGCTGTCAGAGCTGCCACTAACGGTGGTCCACATGCTGCCATCAACGTCTCTGTGTCTGAAAAGGCCATTGCCCAATCATGTGACTTCATCAGAGCCACCGGTACTGTTGTCCTTGTTGGTTTACCAGCTGGTGCCAAGGTAGTTGCCCCAGTTTTTGATGCCGTTGTCAAATCGATTTCTATCAGAGGTTCTTACGTTGGTAACAGAGCTGACACTGCTGAAGCCATTGACTTCTTTTGCAGAGGGTTGATCGAGGTTCCAATCAAGATGGCTAAATTGTCTGATATTCCAAATATTTACGAGCAAATGGAAAAGGGCCAAGTTGTGGGTAGATATGTTGTTGATACCTCCGCTTAAGCAGGTAACGACGTGAACGAGAGGGGTTCTCCTTTAGAGAAAAGTATAAATGTGTGTATGTTTGATGATTATGACTGTTGTGAACTAGAATCAACGTAGTAATGTGTAGTCCTACGAAGGCATTTGATGTATTGCTTTATGTCAATGTCGTATTGGCCCTGTGTAAGCTCTGACTCCACACTTTGATGTTTGTGGTTTTTGCAGCCATAATTTTTCCGGAGCGCAAAAACATCTTGTCGTATTCTGCCCCTCTTCTTCGCCAACAACGATGTCTGCTTCAGCCCTTCAAGCCAGAGCGAATTCAACTCCAACAGTGGACTCCTGTGTGTGGCCTGCTCCGTCCTTTCTTGTTGGTCCAACATGTGAGCCTGCCTTCAGGTTTCTCAAGGGTGTTGTGACTTCCATTCTGGAAAGCATGCTTGTGATTACTTGCAAGGAATTGATTGCTGAAAGAGACAAGAAGAAGGAAGCACAGAGGGCGAAGTACTTGAATGACTTTCTCGATGACTGTATTTAAATGAAGGTATAATACTTCGTTGTGTTTATTTGAATGAAGATATAATACTTTGTTGTGTTTATTTGAATGAAATCATTTGAGTAATGAGTAGTTGTAGTAGCAAAGATGGGAATCTCATTGGAGCTAGAATAGTAAACTATAAGAGGGTCGAAACTAGTGGTGACATGACATATTGTAACAGCAATTAGTGATTTCGTGTAATGTCAGATAGAAGTTGTGAGAAGGTTACGGGCAGCCAGTGGCAGCAATAATATATTGAGGAAGCGAATGCAAGACTCAGAACTTTGTCTGCTGATAAAGACAATCCTCCCTATTAATTTATATATAGTACTTCGCTCACTCATCTACGTCATCGAATTCAGATGATGACGACAAACCATAATCAACTGAATCGTTGGACTTGGTTTGAGTTTTCATCGACTGCAGCAGTTGCCCTTGCAGCTTAGCTTCACGCATCATCTCTTCGAATCGTATATCCCGTTCATAATCAGATAAATCATAGATAATTTCTGCTTCATCAATATTCTTTTGCAGTGTAAACAGAATGCTTATATCCTTCTCTTTCTTGATCATGAACGCATATTCATCAGCTGCTACATCTTGTAGTAGATGTTTAAAGTGATTAGATGACCTCGGTGGAATTCTTGGAGTTCTTTGTGAAGGATTGTAAAGGTCTGTCAAAGAGATTCTCGATTTTGATAAAGAGTTGGCTTTCGAAGTGCAAGCATTCTTAGTATTGGAAATTCGAGAATTGGTTTTCAGTAAATGCAAGTTTGTGATATCTTTCATGCCTATCGTGTGGCGGGGAGTCCCCGTCGCTATAGTCCTTGATAATTCAGTTAGTGGCAGTTTCAGCGGAGTAAACGTGCTAGTCGAAGGTTTGAAACTATAATTGTTTCCGTTTATGGTTGTTTTACTTGTTGTAGCTATCGGAGGAGTAAGATTGGTCAAATTACTAGCTGGTGGGGTATATGCCAATGATGTGAAATCAACCTCATTACTTGCGGAAACGCTTTTGAAAGGAGTAGCAAAAACAGATCCTGAGCTATTATGGGTATTTTGCCCAGGAGCGATATCAACCTTAATACTCCTGCCAGGGCTATAGGCGTTCAATGGAGGGATTTTGGAAACTTTACTAGGAGTTTTTGATTTAGCGGATACGGTATGCCGTATAGGATATTTGCAATTCATGGTAGACTGCCCTGGAGATAGAACTTGAGTTAACTTCTTGTGACTTGTATTGAGAGCCTGAGTTGAAGTTCCCTCATTCTGAGCCTTCTTGTGAAGTTGAGTCCTGCTCACCTTGCTTAACCCAATTGGTCTAGCTCTCACCGTTTGTTCTAATTTAACAGGCTCAAAGGGCACTTTCGGTCTCGAATCATTGAAATTAATATCGACTAACGCAAGACCTGTCTCCCCAATGTTCTTAAGAACCCTTGTATAACTTCTCCTTGGCTCCAATATCTCGACAATATACTTCCCATTGGTAAACTTGAATAGGTTGTTGCTACTTAGCATATTGGAAGCTGACATGTTTCCCACAAGGAAGTCGGTCAGTACTATCTGTGTAAGATCTTCATCGTGGATCTCTAATTTTCGATTGAATTCGTAGTATTTGAGAACCCCATCCATCCATTTCTTATCACGTTGATGAATTCGATTGGAGTATAGTATTGTGTATTCGCGTACCACTGACTGTATCGATTCAGACGACATAGCTGGTTTCTGTAGTGATGGTGATTTCAAGTTGACTTCAAAATGGTTTCGCGTCTTGAAAATGAATGGTGCACGGAAACACGCGTATTAATCCGTCGTATTAATCCGGGGAATAGGCAAGTGACAGTTGAGGTGTTCCACAGACTTGGTGAGTCTGGGTGGGCAGTTAGTATTGCAATAAGTTAAAAGCACAACTAGAAGTCTGTTGGCGTTTAAGGGTGTTTTTACCTTAGTTTAGTATTATCATAGGCATACTTCACGTACGGGGGAGAATGCTCTCCAGTGGTGCTCAGAGAGGAGGTTGTTTGGAGATTCTCTATTGAAGAGTAAATGCTTTAGTCGATTTCTCAATCTCTTCTAAGTGGCTAACCTACTTTAATAACTGAATGGCTCAATTAGGTTGACAACCATCAACTGTACAATAATCGTTTGTACATAAATAATATTCTTTGCAACGGTATACTTTAAATACCAGATCCACCAATATGGATATGGAAACTTTGTATGAAATTTTGCTATTGTAAATTCTTGTGGTCTTCTAACGATCTTTCGGATACAGGAAGTATACCTTTGCTCTCATTAACCTTTTCCCTTCCACCTGAGTCTGGTTTTTGCAGCCATTCCAAAACTTGCTGAAACACAATGGCTGCAAATATTTGCAGTTATTGGAACAAGAAGCTCATAAACTGCATAACAGTAGTCAAATAGTTACATGGCATTAGGGATTTCATAAATAGAATAGTAATGGGTGAAAAAAGTTGCATTTGTTAACTATTTTACTATTATTGGAACAATATTTGTCAAAATACTTCCGTTCAATTAAGTTAGTAGAACGTGTGGGAAAGGGTAAGCAAGGTTTAGCTCATTTTAGAGGTTGCCACCTTACCATAAGCTGTTGACCGCTTCGAACTCGATGGGATACCTTTTGGTTAGCTCCTGGCTACAAATACTTTTTCATGGTCGAATATACTGAACCATGTCTAATGTACGATTGCGTATTACAGTGCCAAAAACACAATCCAAATCTCTAAATCCATGCACATTGGCATTTGTAACATTACCACTTCACTTCACGAACCTCGTATTTTCCTACTATAATGAAATACAATTGTATCTTTGTTGCCTCTTTTATTATGTACAAGAAACGAAGCTAATTTACAGGAAAGTCAGCATTAACGGTAATGTCACAGACTCTCTAGCACATTCCATGTTCTGGTAATCTTTAACACGATGGAAATCGCTCTAGGTTGAAATGACTTTTAAACTAATCTGTATCAGTGACTGGGTCATAGAATGGGAACCCTAATGAACTCAACAATGTTCTAGCTTGCTCATCAGTACGTGCAGTTGTCTTAAAGGTGACATGAATCCCGTTTAAGTTAGGGAATAAATCTTGATAACTCTCGATTTCTGGGAAGTACTTGAGGTTCTCTGAATCGAGACCAAAAGTGATATTTCCATTATTATCACCTGAAGTCAACTTGATTCCTTTGAAAGTTCTAATTCTAGGAAGAACCAACTCAGTCAAAGTTGAAACAAATTGAGACATATCTAACCCTGATATTTCAACCTTGGCACCACATGGCTTACCCTCTCTTAACTTCCAAGGCAAAATATTACCCTTTGCATAAAGCTGCTTGGCCTTGACATTTGTGATTTGAGATAATTGCAAACGAGTAGTGACATTCAACCAGTTTTCTTCTAAAGAATTTTTATTGTATGACTGGATGTATATTGTCTCCAACTGCGGCACATTCTTATTTGTGACTGGCTTGATGTTCTTGGTGGCACGACCATATATTCTTGCTCTTTTGTGGTTACGGTACAACTTGTAAGGGGAATCAACACCCCATTCTCTCTTCTTCTCACCAAATACAGTGGTAGCACCATGTTCGTAGTTGTGTAACAACAAGTCAGACTTCAATGTGTTTTCGTAATAGTCATGCAATCTGTCTTGGTCTATTTCAGTTGGCTTGTATCCGACGCTACGGATATCGTCTTTAGGCAAGAGTAAGTTTTGGTACTTGGGCATCAACGCAGCCTTTCTGACGTTGACCAAGTGATGCACTGGATGTACCGTGGAGTAGCCCGGTTTAAGAAGGGAACTCGATCCAGAAAAGTGACGGATAAAATGAGCGTTCATTGGTGTTGGTTACTTTTCAGTGTGGATTGGATTCTAGTACTTCAAGTAGAAATGATTTTGTTATTGAATCTGGAGCTTATGGTCTGAAAAATTTGATCGAGAGGGACTGCGAAATACGCATAAAGTGTTTGTGCGTGTAATTGTCAGAACAAATCTTGAATTTGTATAGTTAATGGGGAAGAGTATAAACATACGCTACAGATGTTATTACGCAGATAGCATCGTGGTTACAGGGATACTCATTTTCCTAAACCATGAAGGAGGTTCTCAATTAGTGATTGGTGAAAGAACGGCAGTAATGCCTCTAGTCAGTCCCTCTAAATTAGTGAATGCGGCACTAATTTGCAACCATCCCAAAGATGACATATTGAAACATCCATTGTACTGTTAAAAGATTTGTAATATCGTACTATGAACCTTGAGTGCATGGAAGGCTCATACATATGGTCAACTTGGGCGCTCACTGTGCTACGTTAGCATTAACTAGACGAATGTCCCACGAGGCTCTTTATTCATTTTACAACGAACAAACATGTAGGCGAGGTATCTTGTGACATTTGACCTGCAACTACACTTCTAATGCTTCCCTCATTACCCAGGCAACCTTAATATCTCACGCACAGCATCACCAAGCTTGCTGACCATACCAAATAGATTCATCTCAAGGATATGTCTTGACCTTCTAAAGTATACTGCATACGAGACCTGTATCGTCTTCAACTTTTCACATCAAAATTACAACTCCAGTCACAGTGTCAGAGGTTTTGGAGATCACACCAGTACAGTATAATACTTCTGCGTGATACCCAGCTACCATGAAGTTTGAACTACCGACCGAGTTATCATTAGTGAATGACAGAGATCCAATTATAGCCAAGCTCATTGGACCAAGCGTTCCTTATCAGTGCCACATCTCAGACTATATAAACAACACCAACATCATCACAAACCATCCTAGAACAAGAGAATCGATACAATTCGACCTAGATCAATTTGAGCAGTTGGTGTCTGACGTTTCTAGAAAGTTCATTATCGATTCTGAGCAAAATGAATCGATTTACAGTACCTTATACACCAAAGTTGGTCGAAGAGACTTGAATACGAAGACAAACATAGCGTACTTCGATGATACTTTAACTAAAAAGCTAGATAAACAAAACATAGATGTCCAAAAGATAATAAGAGAAGAGCTAGAACGTCGCAGGTTGCAAGAAAAGTTGCGTCAAGAAGAGCTTCGGAGGGAAGAAGAAAGGATCCGTAATGAAGAATTGAAAAGAATAAAGGAAGAACAGAAGAAAGAACAACTCAGAATTGCTGAAGAGAAGAAGCGTTTAGAAGAAGAGGAAGCTAAAAAGCGTGCTGCTGCCGAATTGGCTAAGGAACAAGAGAAGAAACGGGAACAAGAGAAACTAGCGCAGAAAAAGGAAGAAGAAGACAAGAAAGTGGCAGATGAAAAGAAAAAATTAGAATTGGAAGCTGCTAGAGCCTCTGAAGCTGCTGCTGCTGCCACCGCCCTCGCCGTTGCTGCTAAAGGTACTGGGTGGACTGATTTCAAACTTATTCAGAAAGATTTTTCAAAATACTCCCAGGACATTGTTGACATTAAAACAAACGTTGTTGCTAAATTAAATGCTGATCCAGTACTTAAGAAGCAGGCTGGAGCCTTGCGTAGGAAGATTAATCCCAAGTTTGGTCAGCTTTCGAACCTGAATGCACAATTCGATAAAGTTAACTCGGAGGTGATACAACATGTCTCTGCTGCAAAATCATTTGATCTTGCGTATAATTGGATCTTGAACTTCGTAGCGAAGGCAATTGTGGATCAAGCAGAGACAGAGGTGCCAGTGCAGCAAAATGCAGCCTTACCTTTAGGAAAGCTTGCATACAGCATGTTGAAGACATTTCCTGAATTTGAATACTACTTTATGGCAAGATTGGTAAAAAAGTGCCCTTTCATAATTGGGTATACAAGAAGTATTGACACCGAACAGGGCCGCACACAGATGGGATGGCGCAAAAGAGATGATAAATGGGAAGATGAAGTAAAGTATGACGAAAGGGTATCAGGAATTGCAACCGTATGGGCTGTAATGTGCCGTATTAGAGATTACCAGCCACAACTAGAGAATTTCTCATTTGAAGCAAGTTGGCGCTTTTTGGCTAGGATTGCAAATACTCCCGAAGAGTTGCTCACGAACACACACTACAGCATTGTAGCTTCATGGTGGGACGTGACAGCAAAGCAATTCTTACCTGCTTATGGATCCCAAAGTCAGAAGTTGATGTATTCTTTAGTTGTTCCGTGGATTCACTTGGTTCAACTGAAGAAGTTCCCTGCGGCAGCAAGACTTTCTATATTGGGTGAAGATTGGTTGGTGAATAGGAACATTGACAGCATCAAGGAGATGGAACGATAAGAGAAAAGAGTATTGAGGTTGTGGAGTTATAAATGGTCCGTAATATTCTATCATCAAGTGTCTATTCACTCTTAGCACTATGGGGAATAATAGCTCTACTAGGCTTGAGTCGACGATATTCTTAGACTTGTACATGCATAAACAAGTTACCACTTTAATGACACTCCTTCACCCATCGGTTACTACGTTACATCTATACTACTGATTTCACATTGAGTTGATTTTCAAAGACCATTTAATTACTATACTCTTTCCATTTATTCATATACTTAATTAGATTAACAAAATATTATTCATCATCACTGACATCAGATTCAGAGACATCAGTTCCAGAGCTGTCGTCGGATCCAGAAAGTTGAGCAAGATAATCTACTTTCTTTGTTGAACGGGTACTTTTACGAGCTGGCGAACTTGGCACCCTTTCTCTTCTTTCTTTATTCTCTTTCAACTTCTTATGTTTGGGTTGTGCTCTGACACGTACTTTGAGCTTCTTCAGATCAAGAGTGTTTGACTTCCTTTTTACACCTGCCCCAAATAACCTCTTGCGGATAGGCCCACGCAATTCTTCTTGCATCAGAGACGGAATGAAAACTTGAGTTACTACACTTTGGGCTTCTTTTGTCAGAGACATTGCAACATAAATATCACTTGGTAAGTTCAACTTACCAGGCCATGTTTGTATTGTCCAATTTCTATTATCGCTGAATTCCTTGACAATCAACTGTGCAAGCTCGGCAACTCTGTACAAATTGAGTACACATGTTGGGAGTGGCGATTCTTCATACAAGTTGGAGTCAATTGTAGCATCCCTATATTGTTTGACTCTACTTGCAAGGTAATACAATAGGGAGATATTGTCTTGGGTAGCAATCAATGTGACGAAATATGAAATGAAGGTCATCTCATATAAATGGCCCTGTAGAACACCTTCCTGGCCCTGTTCATGATGTGCCAAAGTATGAATGACCCGCACAAGCGACTTTTCAAGTTGTATACTTTGTTTGGCCCTCTGTCTCTTGAATATCGATTGAATCCACATTGTTGCGTTATTCTTGAGTTCAGGAAGAGGTTCCAAAGCACTAAAAAAGATTATCAGAAGGAACCGTTCACTGATCAGCTCACTTGCCAACTTACGTTGCAAGGAAATAAGAAACTGAGAACGTACTTGTTCATTGACATCAGTGAGCAAAAATGTGAGCCTACGGAGTGTAGTAGGAAATATCATCGTGCTATAAATTGGGTATTTGGCCAATTTAAGCAATAAAGTACCAGCAGCAAGGCGAATTTTCAGTTTGTACAATTCAGGTGTAGGCCATGAAGGAGACAGTTTATTGATTATCTCCCCACTGTTTCCTATGAAAGACATAAGCAATTTGAGGACTGGTTGTGCATTGCTCATGATGTCCAGTTTCTCTTCATCAGATAGCTCCGATGGCGCCTTTTCCATTCCGCGTAATCTGTTGACAAGAAGTCGAAGAGCAAGCAATTTCTCATACAACGTGGAATGCAAGGTATAGTTTATATCCAAAGAATCGTCACTGACCCAGCCGTTGTCCTCCATGACAGCATCAATGTCTATGCGTCTATTTTGCAAAAAGACCTCTTTTATAAGTAACTCAGTCAAGTCACCAGCCTTGTCTTGGACCAGAAGTGGGTCGACTATGAACAATTCTGCAATAGAGGATAAGTGTGTCACAAACTTTGGGCTCTTCAAGTCAAGAGGGTATATTGAGTTTAAGATAGCCGAACAGCACACTTCTTTGCGTTGTCGTAAGCTGAGTATTTTAATACAGTATTTTGCTTCGCGAGGAGTACCATTAATGGCGATATCTTTCAAAGACTCAGAAAACTCGAAGTTGACAGGGAATAGCAGAGGATACTTCTGGATAAATCGGTAGATTGTACGGAGTTGTTGGCCACGAGGTAAAGAGGATGTCAAGTCGTTGTATTCATTTGGTTTCATGATAATCTCTGTCATTGCCTTGATGTGTAGCTTGAATACGTCAGGGATTGTGTTGGACACATTATCCAATAGCTCGTTGGCAGTACTATACCATTTGTTAGCTGGGTCTTTGGAAAAGTTGACTAAATTGTACATGTTTGACTTGTTGTAAAGCAAAACAGAAGAACGGAGCATCAATAACTTTATATTTGCGGCCATGTCGGTAGCTGAAATATGAGGAGCTCCCTCCAACTTGAAGTTCTTACTGTCTGCACATTTTACTAGAAGCTCACGAATTGAGTTACGTACTGTGTTGTAATCTGACTCTGGAGAAATGCAAATCTTCATCAAGTACAGGAATCGAGATTTACCCAACTTTGTTAATCGCTCAAGACATGAATATGCAATCAGATTATCGGGGAAAGAAACGCAGATCCACCGAATGACTTTGTCTGATCTTGCAGTGTCCTCTGGCTCTTTAGACTCAGCCATCTCTATTAGAACCTGTAATACCTTTGAAACTTGTTGCTGTCTTTTATTTATTGCGATGAAAGACTGTTTTCCTTTCTCGTCCAAGTTACTGTAGAAATCAACAATTCTCTCAACACGAATTAGTGGATTTGATTCAGCTATTGGTAACAATTTGTCAAATGTGCATAAATCAACAACCGCATTGATGCTTGTGTCATTGATGTAAACAAGCGATAAGATCTGGTTATGTATACCAACGCGAAGTAAGCTTTCCAATTCTGCACTTTCTTCCTCATTGTGGGTTCCAAAATCAATGACTCCCTTGCTAATAGAGTTCTTGGTAGTGTAGTAATCGTTGTATAACGAGCCGAAGATTTCAATGGCTTGGTTTCTAATCTTTGCTTGCTTTTCTCTAATTAAATGTGCTAATGTGTTCATGATGTTTCGATTGCAGATTCTACTCGTGAAAGTTGTGAACGGGAATTTGGCAACACTTTGGCAAGCTGCAAATCTTACACGTTCATCAGTATCTAGCAAACATTTATAAAGACAACTGACGAGTGAATTATTTATGTCTGAAGTGATAGCACTGCCATTATTGGCAAATATACTTGGTAATTGGCCCACCCAAGCTACCCTAACTTCTGGAGCAATATCAGTTGTCTTTTTAAGCCAATTGTTCCAAGTTTCTCTATGAGCAACAAAAAAGTTAACTCTATTTTGCGAGCCTAAGATCTTCCCTATAGTTTCAGTTGCTAGGATCCTGATCTTGGTGTCATCTGCATTAAGTTCGTCATCTATAAGTCCCATCACTGATGTGAGTAACTCAGGGATACACTTCCATGTTTGAACAGAAAGATTATGGATCTTTGCTAAAGTCGAAGTCAGATTAGTAGGTTCATTCGGAGTTGCGGCAACCTCTTGATACAAAATTTCAGAACAATACTGAGCGACTTGTCTTGACATTCTGTCAATATTTCCTTCGCAAATGCTCATAGAAAATGCAAACCCTGGGTTGGAGATGTTTGAAGAAATAACTCTTGAGTCTTCTCTGTTAACAAATTTATTCAAGATCAACTTGAGGACCAGCGGAGGAATCACTTCCAGCTCTGATATTATTTCTGAAAGGATATCGCAGGTGAGAGGTTCAAGCTTAGCAGGAAACCCCTTTTCGGCCAAATTGTAAAAGCATGTGAATATGAGTTCTATTAGTTCTGATGCATCTGGCAAGTCTGTGATCAAAATAACAGACCGCACTTCAGCCAAACGTTTAAGCAAGTAGCATCGCTGCTGAAAGTAGGGGTTTTCAGGGTCGCCCAACTTCTTGAATTGTCTGAAAAATGCCCTAAACACGTCTGATAGCTGTGGAGCTGTGAATGGAGCATTGGGGGCATTTATACGTAACAAATCAGAGATGGCACAACACACATACGCTTGAACTCCGAAATTCGAATGGGAAAGCAACTTGCGGTCAACAAGCTCTCTCAGCATCTTCTGAAATACTGTTGGATCAGGAACCAAGTCTTGGTCGATCCCGGAGAGTTCATCTGTCAACGCTTGGAGTCGCACAAGAAGCTCCTTTGTAGCGATTGGATTCTTAATATTGGCTAGAATCTGCTTGTTGAACTTAAGTGGTCCAACCAGCAACGAGACCACTTCAGCATCTTCTGCGTCTCTACTCTTCTTTGAACGGGTCATGTTGGTGGTAAAGAAGAAGTCGTTAACACTTCAAATCAAGACCGATTAACGCGTCTGCTTTTATTTTCTGTAGCGAATTTTCAGTCCTGTGTATAACCAGAGATTTGAACGTATGGAAATTGATGGAGAAGAGTATGGGGATGTTCATACGAGGTGAGGAAGTATTAGAGAGCTGAAGTGATCAAAAAGGGCAGTTGAGAATCTGTTGGGAGTTTTTTGATATCTTGAAACACAATTTTGTTTGTTAATTCGCTAGTTTCATTGGTACTTTTGTACTCTGACTTTGAGTTTGCCTGTTGGCCCAAAGGTCTTTGCATTGTTTAACAGTTTGAATTCATTTTTTAAGTACTAGAAAAGTGCCTTGCAATAAGTTTCTCTTAAGTTTGATTGCTTTACTTGCTCTTGTTTTCTGGTTATTTATTGTGTAAACGTTTTTGCAGCCATCTGACTGAACATTTGCTCGATCCTGAGCCTCTTGTCCTCATAGACTAACTTGAAGAGACTCAGGTTTAAATTTTATTAGCTAGATAGAGCCTAAATGTTATACTCAATATGAAAACGCACTTTAACCAACGTATCTTGTGATAACAAGGGCCTTGTTTTCATTGATATTATTGCTTCAGGTGCCCCATTGAGGAAGCCTAGGAGTCAGCATTTAAGAAGAACGCAATCCCCTCAATCTCTCAGCTTAGTCTTTAAGCTTGCCGAATTAAACTCCATCATAACACTAGGCATACTAGCCTTTCAGAACGAAGAATGACCGTCTCTTGAAGCTCTTCATCTTCTATCTTCCCATGCTGCAAATTACGTGTATTCGAACTACATTATATGCAGTACAATATACACTAATCGACCTGAAAAGTTGTGCTCATTGTTTATACAAATGCACCACATCCTGCAATTGCAGCTTATAACTATGAAGGTACTCGAGCTTATCAAGAATAAAGGTGTTGTGCACCATAGAGTCTCATTCACGGTCCCACTTGATCACTTTTCTGAACCCAATGGTGACACAATTGAGGTTGTTGCTAGTATTATCCAAAAGTATGAACCTGAACTACACTCAGATAATCAATCAGCTAACGTGTTTCCAAGTAAACCAAAAGTGATTCTTTATCTCGAAGGAGGCCCTGGATTCGCCAGCGGAATACCAACTGATGGTACTGGTGTTGCCAAAGAATTCCTTTCGAGAGGGTATCAGATCGTTTCGTTGGACCAGAGGGGTGTTGGGTATAGTACCCCACTAGAAGGAGCCACTTTGCTTGAATTTGGCACTCCAGAGGAACAGTTGAAATATTTGCTTAATTTCAGAAGTGATTCCATTGTTGAAGACTGTGAATTGATTCGAAAAGAATTGCTTGGTGAGGATTCCAAATGGTCTCTCTGTGGTCAAAGTAATGGTGGTTTTATTAGCTTTACTTATATTTCAAAGTACTCTCAACTGATTAAAGAGTCATTGTTGACTGGAGGCATTCCGCCGGTTGGCTCAACACCAGACGAGGTATATACTGTGACGTATGAGAGGACAAAGGAAAGAAACGCACATTACTATGATAAGTACCCTGAGGATGTCAAAAGAGTAAAGAATATTCTTGAGTACTTGAACGACCACAAAGTGGTATTACCAAACGGGGGAAAACTTTCTGTTGAACGCTTTCAACAACTTGGGCTCTCTTTTGGTGGAATGGGGGGTACTGACCAGATCCATAAAATTGTTCACAAGTTTGACTTTGACTTGACCTTATCTGGAAGACCTACCTATTCATTGTTGTCCAGCATTGAATCAGCTCAGTCATTTGATACGAATATGATATATGCCTTTTTCCTTGAGGCTATTTATTGCGAAGGTTCTGCCACAACAAATTGGGTAAGTGATAGATTACGTCTCTCTCCTGGTAATGAAATGTTCATCTATAAAAAGGATTCGCCAATTGTCTACTTCACTGGAGAGATGATCTTCCGCTCTATATTTGATGATTATGCCGAATTGCGTCCTTTTAAGAAACTTGCAGAGTTGTTACATACAAATGATATGTGGTCCACTATTTACAACACTGAACAATTGAAAAATGTTTCGTGGGAACAGGTCCCAATTGTTGCTGCTGCTTACTACCATGACCAGTACGTTGATTTTAATACTAGTGTCAAGGTTAAAGAGCAAATATTTGGTGAATCAAATCTCAAGTTATATGTAACCTCTGAGTGTTTCCATAATGGTTTAAGAACACATCTGGAACGAGTTTTGGGAAGTCTCTTTTCTTTAATAGAGGCCGAATTCGATTGATCAAATAGCACTCAATGTGAATTTAAGATTATTAGGCCTCTAATGAATCTTAGTCTGCAGCATTGGCGAACTCTATTTAGTGAACACTAGCAATCCGAATACTCTGATTGATATTTTCTCATCAAAGATTTGATACAAGCTGTCACAACGGAGGTTTTCTATTGTAGTACGTCTAGTATACTCGATTGCTTAAATAATGATCTCAAAGCCAACCAGGTTATTATGCCAACATAACTAGTTTTGATTCGGCTGAGTAAATAGTTCCGAGTATCCGGAGTTGTTGATCATAGGTGTTTTTGTTTCGAATGCTTGACTCCATATCTTTTGGCATCTTGAATAATGATTAACAAATTCAAATAACGGAAAAGCTGCTCTTGAGTTTAAAGTTTGAGTCAGCACAGGATACGTGTTTTATGACCAAGCTTCTCGCCACACACATTCATCCGATGCTATAATGCCCTTGTGCCTTCCCTTTCCCCGTCTTAAGTTTATTTGACGTGAGTTAGTGCAAAAAGGGCATTTAGAGTTCAACTTAAGACTTGCTGGTGAATTGAAAGTGTTTTCTTCAATACTTCTGGGGGGTAGATCAAAGATCCTTGTATAGTTTTGAGAACACATTGTAATTTACTGTAAGTTTCCAAATATATGTATATGTATTAGTATTAGTATTAGTATTTCAAGGAAAATTTCAAATATGCCGAAGCGATTGTGGGGATGCAACTGCAAATTAACCAGCACCAGCATACTTAGATCTAGCTCTTAACTTTGGACCGTTCAAGTAGAACAATACTGGAATAGCAATGGCACCAAGTGAAATGAAGCCTAAAATAGCTGAACCCCAGCCAACAGGGTACTTAGGTGTAGCCAAGTTCATGTACATAGCTTGTCCGAATAATGGGAATACACCTGCAATTACCGATCTGAAAAGGGCATTACCAGCAAATACGGAAGCCAAGTATCTCCAGAAAGACATACCCAAGTAATTAAACAAGGACTGGAAGATAAGGAAGGCACCAGATGCAAAAATGGCAGCACCTATCATTGGTGCAATCCAATGAACAGATTCCGTTGCAGTGAATGAGAAGATGAAGATCCCAATAGGCATGATGACACTACCGAAGATCGCAATAGGGATGAAAACTTCTGGGAAGACCATCTCATTATTCAATACCTTCTGAGTGAAGATCTTTCTCAATACGAAGATATAGCCAATACATGAGATGACAATACCGATCATGATAGAAAGATAAGCAGTTCCTAATTCAACCAAGGTGAATTTGTAAATACCAACGAACACTAGAGGGAAAGCTTCGAACCAAAGGTACATAACAGAGTATACCAAAGCAATGTAAAGGTTGATAAGCAAAACAACTGGTTCAACAATGGAAATTTCCAAAGGTCTGTACAATGTTTCAATAGCCACTTCGCGGATAGATAAGTGGGCATTGTCGATTTCATCTTGAGTGGTAATGTTTGGGTTACCAGTAAGAGCTCTCAAACGTTTGGCTTTCCTTAATAAGATTGTCTTACCATAAGTTTCAGGTAAGAAGAAAGTCAAGCTGATTAAACAAGTACCACTAGCAATACAAAGGAACCAGAAAGTCCATCTCCAGCCACCAGCAACAGTAAGAGCAGCCCCTACTAATGGACCCAAACTAGGACCGCAGACTGCGGCCATAGCCCAAGCAGCAATACCCATTGGAGCATACGCGTGCGGTAAGAAATCATGGATCGATGCACCACCTGTAGCTAAACAAGGCGAAGCAAAGAAACCAGCCAAGAGTCTTAACACACATAAGCCCGCAATGTTCTGAGAAAGGGCAGTTGGGATCTGAAGAATCATGAAAATGAAGAGGGTGAGGAGGTAAATACTTGTACGACCAAACACAGCGTTTTCGCTGAAAGGAGACCAAACCATAGGACCGAAACCATAACCAATGACGAAGAGAGATAAAGGTAAGGAAGCAACGGTGTTGTTAATCTGGAACTTCTCTTTAATTTCGTCGATACCAGGCGTATAAATGGCTGCACCCATGTACACGGATGTAGTCAAGATAGCAATCTGCGAGATCATGAAGATCTTATACTTGAGAGGCCAATTGTATGGATTTTCTGGATCGTCTTCACCATCCCAATCTACCAAGATCTTTCTATCAGATGCTAATGTAGAAGTCGAAGAACCCGGCGTTTCTCCTTCCTTTTCACCTTCCACAGTTGGAGTATTCACAGCTTCACCACTAGAGGACTCAGCGAGTTCCTTTGCAAGAAATTCATTTCCCAAATACTTTTCAGGAATGATATAGTCTGGTTGTTCTTCCTTGAACTTGAATCTCTTGTGTCCAGAGAGATGGTACACCAATCTCCCCCAAGTACTTTGTCTTACAAACTCATAAAACATTTTAGCTTGTTGTTTTGAATATTGTTTACACCCAACAAAACACGTCAATGCCAAGGTGAGTGGCAAGTCCTTTTATACATTTGAAGATGAAGTTGGTGCTGTCTTACAAAACTCCCATGTTCATTGGCATACAGATTTGCAACACTTCCTAAATGGTTAAACACCGTTTCACAAAAGTAAAGAGACGGGGTGCGGGCTAGACGGATTTTGTGCAGGGGGCCCTATTCCGATGCTTACTAAAATTTTCAGGATGAGCTTGCTTATTAAGACTGCGCAGAGGAAATGATGGCATGACCGGCTTTAATGCCAATGGAAGTTGTGAACGCTGCAAGGTGCTGCAACAGAGCATTGTTCTTTCAGATTCTCGATCTTTGCTTTGTAATTGTGAGTCTCCGTATGCAGATGATTAAAGCCTTTCACACGATATCTCGCATTATCTCCGATGGTAAACGTGCGGCGAGCGGCTTGAGACTGGCCTCGACAGCTCCGCCGTTCACCATGGCACAAAGTGGAACGGCGATACTATTGTCTGGTGTAGAGGAGCCTCTGGTGTAGAGGAGCCTGTGGTGTAGAGGAGCCTGTGGTGTAGAGGAGCCTCTGGTGTAGAGGAGCCTCTGGTGTAGAGGAGCCTGTGGTGTAGAGGAGCCTGTGGTGTAGAGGAGCCTCTGGTGTAGAGGAGCCTCTGGTGTAGAGGAGCCTGTGGTGTAGAGGAGCCTGTGGTGTAGAGGAGCCTGTGGTGTAGAGGAATTGGGGTTCAGTAAAGGAGACGGGTTTTATCTCTTTATTGTGAAATGACCCTTGCGGTGACCATCCGTAGGGTGGCAAACACCACTCGCACTATTTCCGTTGCTATATTTGCTCTGGTTGTTGAATGTATGTCCACGCTCCTTTTATGTATTGAAGTTAGGGTCTCCATGTTCGTTAGGCTGCAAAACTAGACAGGTGAGTCAACGTGAAATGCTTACGAATGCTTGCTCGTAGACCATGAAATGCTTGTGGTTGCTTCAAGATCTTGGTCGAGGTCGGCATTGTATCTGTCGTTCGTACTTCGTTGTATCCGTTCCGGTTGTTTCTCCATGAATGGGTTTAATGGTCTCCATGTTGTAGCATTTGCTTCCCTAAGAGTGCGATGGCTGGGCATAATGCACGCGAGGAATGCATTATCAGCTATTGGCCGGTGCTTTTTTGGTTATACTAGAGCTTTGTTTTGCTGAAAGTGGTTTCCTTAGTTTCCTTAGTTCCATTAGTTTCATTAGTTTCAACGTTTCATAGTTTCATCAATTCCATGAGTTCTACAGTGCGTGAAACTTGAAGCACTCAAGGTTTTATGTTTGAGAACGATGCTCTCTAACTTTATGGTGCTGATACGTACATGGGGTTTTCAATTGCTCTCAGACACGTATGATTGGTTCTGAAACATGCACTCTCCTCCATATCTAGTCCACTTCTCGGTCAGGAACTTTCTCGTTCCCTTTCTTGACTTCGTTCCTTGGACTATCATTTTCATGCTACACTCTTAGTGGAAACTCAAGTCCAATTGAACGAGTATTGGAAGCACATCTAGACTGCGCTACTCCACACAAGTCCGAATTATCAGGATGGTGCTCCTTTGGGTATGCTCTGCATTGACTTTGTTGATCCAGGGCGATGATGGTGATCTCTATTGAAGGTATGTGCTATTACTAGCGAATACTAACTGCAGGCAAAATCATGCTAATTCACTTCCACGGACTCATTCTGCCTCAATTGTAATGGCATGAACCTCTAACTCGCTGGTAATCTCCCTAGAAACCGCAATTATACTCATGTCAAGAATTCATCCTAATCGAAAGAGAGTGCCTGTCGAGAATTGCCTCTCACATCTGCCGTAGGAGATTCTGTTGACTTCCATTCAACCCCCTGTTTTCAATCCGAAGAGATAACAACTTCCCAAGCACAAATCCCCAGTTCACCACTCCCACTTAACTATCCAAAGCCTTCTACTCTTCCCCACTGATGACCCACTGGTTCCATTTCATTTCTTGTTTTGAATCTCCTCCAGAATGGATCGGATATCTTTTCAGAAAGGGAGCTGAACACTATAGATCCTTTATTCTTCATCCAAATGATGAAAGAGCCGAGGCTAGAAGTAATTTATGGGTGATAATGGCCTTACAAAGTTTGTGGTTATAGAAAATTTTGTCCTTGATGGCACCAGAAAGCTCAACTTCAGCTACCCAAGTCCTCATTCTACATAGTCAATGATGTTTTCCTCAAATTTCATTACCTTCGAATGTAAAGCACAAGAAAATGCCTATTAAGCTTATACTCAGTAAGGCTTTCTCTCGTTTGTTGGAAAGTAGATCAGCTACCAATTCCGACATTATTGATGTTTACCTTTAGTATCTTTAAAGCTGCATTTCACTTCAACACTTTAGTTTTAAACACTATTCGGCATCCACAAAAGTTTCACTTGTAGCATTGTCTACTTCAACTTCATTAACGTAGTTACTAGGAATAAACCCTATTCTGCCTCCCACTGTGGCTGCAACTAACCAATTTTTACCATTGGCATACAAACTAGATACCTTTTGAAAGTCAAGAAGCACTTCGAGAGGATCGCCCTTGTTGAATGACAAATCACCAATCTCTGTACTCTTGAACGAGTGAATGGCAACAACTACTTTTGTTGCCACAGAAGTGTCCACAACGGTATCCACTAAGTGTTCAAAGAACTTATTGTACCTTTCCAACTTGTATGTCACAGAGGTTGCACTTTCAAAGTCAGTCAAGTGTATATTGTATTTGGATGTGTGCTGCGGAATAGGTGCCTGGCGGATATCGTTCTTGCTTGAGTTGTACATATGTTTAATTTGCTGGTCAACCACATCTGGAGTTGAACGGTGGATAGTATCACTATCAAGTGAGATATCTGTAAGAAGTGAGTCAGTATCCGAGTCAGGCTCGGCAGATGAATCCGAGTCCGCATCGGAGGAATCATCTCGTTCGAGGATTGGAGTCCTGGGTAAGGCCGTTGTCACCTGGCTGGCGGACACTAATGGTAAAGGTTTCGATCTAGGTGGGAGAGGTGGTGGAGGTGGTGGTAAGTGTGACAATGGTGAACTTGGTGATAATGTCGAAACAATATGAGGATTATTCATTGCTGAATTTTCGCGTGGTGGTAAAGCCGGTACTGGTTTCTCAGGGACTTCAGGAGGAACTGGTTCCACTTTATTTGATGGGAAATATTCTTCTGTTCTGTATAGCCAAGGATCATGATACTTAACATACTCGACCAATGGATCTGCACTATCGTGGAAAATCATTCGCCTCTTTGCTTTGAAAGTTCTATCTTTAAGCTTTATGTTCAAGAATGAGAATAAATCTTTCTTGTGTGCTTGTTCGTTTAAGAACACTTCGACTTTTCGAATTGGTTCCTCAATTGACTTCTCCCATTGAGCTATTATGTCTTCGTAGGAGTTGCTATTGAGTCCTTGGTGTGTTGAGAAGGATTCTAGGTCTTTCTGCATCAATTGAAGTGACTCTACATACACACATGTAACTAATTTCGTCAAGACCTCGACGAATTCATCCAACAACGAATAAATTTGCGGCAAAACTGCACGCAACTTATGATTGATATTGGTGAAGTTGGTATTGTGGTCAAATAGTTCTTGGTATGTGGTATCAAGCGTGGTTTGCTCTTTAGGCGATATACTGGCTGGTTTTTCCAATTTGTCGATTTTCTTCTTTGCTTGACCAATATGGATTTGAATCACCTTACGCTTCTTGATAAGTCGTAATATACCCATTAAATGGGTAATCATCTCGCGGATTTGTGCCTTTGTTGAAGCATCCAACTTCTTCCACTTTAGTTCGACTTCAAACTTTAGACTCTCCAAGGAGACCAAATACATGTTCATTGCATCAATCACACTTTGACTTACCAGTTCTTTTTCCTTTGGATGTACAACAGGAGTTTCCAGGAGTGCAGCCCACTTATCAAACTCATGGTAGTACTCCTCTTCACCTTTATAGTTCAGATGGCCTGTCAATTGTAAGAATAGCTCAACCACCTTCTTATTTTTGTGAAATACCCTGGGCCAATAGACATTGGCTAATCTGTGGATATTCTTATGCAAGTACTTCAAGCAATCAATGGATTGAGTTGTTTTCTCCTTGAACTCACCTATTATATCGTCATCTAAGTCAAAGTCAGTGCCACGACGCCATCTTAAAGTCTCCCTAGCAGAGTCTCCAAACAACGTCAAATTGTCTTTAATATCTAGTTTTACCACCTTCTGTGTAAGGGATCCAATGTTTTGAGTGACATCGTGAGATGCCTTGGTTATTCTATCCATTTGGGCTTGCTTGGTTCAACGTGATATGAAGGGGGTTGTGCTTGGTAATTGAGATCTTTCAGTTTCGCAGGATTTCGATCATCAATTTGTGGCGCATGATATCGAGGTCCCGTGTTCGAGGCCTGTCTTGGTCATTTTTGTAAGCTATACGGTTGCAATCTTCTAGTACGGTTAGATGGAAGGGATTGTGCGATTTTGGCTCGTAATTTAATGGTGATTCCTTTTGTATCCTTATATTGAAGTTAGACGTACTTTGGATGACTCTGACCTAATTGTTCTCTTGTGTATTCGTATTAGTCTCCACAATCTTATCTCTGCTGCATCTTTATTGTATCTCGTGGTCACGTAAAGGTACGGAAGGAGTCCAATAGTAACTTCTCATGAATGTTAAAGGATAGAAGTGTCATGCTATCCTAGTAATATTTAGTTTATTACATAATTGCTTCGCATATAGATAGTACTGAAAGAAGAGCGAGATTTATTTACTTCATAACTCGATGTGCTAGGCAAGTATTATATGGGCATTTAGAGAAATGTTTATTACTAGAAGCATTCGCAATTGAACTATAATGAAGGGTGTTCTTCAAGTAAGATTTGACCAGCAATGTAAAGAATTCAAGTGTGCTCATCACCATTCTTCAACTAAATATTGGCCAAAGAGCATATTATGCTAATAGCTATGGAGTTGAGTTAATGTTGTGCTGAGTTATCGAGACAAAGCCATCTTTTTGCAGTAAGTATTTGGCCTGTTCATCGTTTTCCATGTAGAATATATTCAAGTCATCCTGTTCATCATCATTTAGTATCCCCGCAAGACCATTGGGCAAGGTAGAATCAACACTACTGGGACTAGTGGAGCCAACATAGACTGTAACTGGATCGTAGTCAAAGTTTTTATCTTTCTGTACCGTGTCTGTCACAGCAGTACTTGAAGTAGATGGACAAGTCAATCTGTGAGGGAATAACAGGTATGCGTTGCCCAAAGAGGAGATATTATCTTCATTAGAACTATGTGAGGTGGTTCTATTCAAGAAGGAAAACAGCGGGGAGTTGTTGGCCGTTTGGGCCCAAAGTGAAGACAAAGGAAGTGAAAGAGCCACAAGTAGAGCCAGTATTTGAAGCATAGCAGGGGTTTGTAAATACGGTACTCCATAATTGACGATAGCAATAATCGAAGGAATTATCATTGTTTGGGTACTTGCAATGGCCAAGATATGCATAGAATCAAACTGCTTTAATCCAAGGTATCTTCTTGTTCTGATTGCAAAAGCCAATTTGATAAGTAAGAGGAGGTTGAGGAGGTTAACCAGTGCAAAGAAGCATAAAGTGCCTATGTTAGAAATCCATTGAACACGGGAATCAGCATTGACTTCTCCTTTCTGAACCAAAGAGTTGAAATTGGAAGTATCAGTGACAACGATGTAGATATAAAGCCCAACCACACATAACCCAAATAGGCCCGAGGCTACAGTGACGATGAATCCCAAGCGACGGACTTCGGGTGATTTGAAGACAATATGGATTTGGTAAGTCATCAGTATTTCAATTAGTAATATGAATACAACGTAGAGCGAATCTGCTGCTGTGACGATTTGAACCAGGCTGAAGTTCAGTTCAGCCACCAAACCTGTGAAGCCAAACGACAAGGTGTCCAAAGGGCCTGTCAAGTAACGGATATAAACACCAGCCTTGATTACGGCAACAACCAATATAGAGGTGTTTAGGAAGAACACGGGGGTCTTCTTCTTCTGAGCATTGGTGATGAGCAAAACCAAGAGTAACACACTGCACAGACCAATTGATACACCCAGGACAATACCTCTTTTCATTGTCTCGAGAGAATAATTGTCCAAAGCACCAAAGGGAATAGTTTGGATTTCATCTGGTGCCAATGGGCTAGTGAAGCTGAGCAAGATCTCTTGTGGGTCGTACAGACCTAATGCGATTGACATGGGAGGCGGTGAATGATTCAAAGGCGATAATCGAGTCTGCGAGGGTACATGAGCACCATACTATTCAAGGGATATCTTGGGGTCTTTATAGTGACTCTAATGTGTTAGCTGGAACTCGAAGGTTTGTGGGAGTTGCTTCATACGTATTGCCTAATTGGGTGGCTGCAATGTTGCAGCCATTTCGAAAAAGAAAAATTTACGTGGCTTGAGTTATTATGAGATGCGATGATGTTGCAGAGCAGCATTAGAGTGAAGAGGCAAACGAGGGCGTATGGGGTGGTGGAGTTGACTGAGGGGGGTGGTGGATGGAGTTGACTGAGAGGGGTGGTGGATGGAGTTGATTGAGGGAGGTGGTGGAAGGAGCAGATATTGAGAGACGAGATGCAGGCCCTGAGGAGGAAGTGGGCCAGCACAAGGCCGTATTATGAGTCCAGAACAGTCGAAGAAAGGTAGCGACACACACAAAGAGACGGGTGTAAATAAGTGAAGACTGATACTAGATAGGTGAGAGAATAGAGACGTGGAAACTTCAGACACAGAGTGGAATGTCTGGAGCGAATACAAAGTATCCACTTGAATTCTCTCGTCTTTTCCGTTCTAAGGGAAGGGCCACAGATTGGTATTCCCACCGAGATCGAAATGACATCTGCAATGCAATATTGTCAAAAAGGATCATGAGTCGTCAAACGAATGAAACTCTCAAGTTGAAATGACCTCAAGTTAAGATGACCTCAAGTTGAGATGAGGGCATGGACTGCTTCTAGCTTTGACTCTATTCAATTGTAAACAAGTCTAAGCAACTCCAATCTTAAACATATCCATAGCACTTTCAGCATACTCATCATTAAATACGCCGTGGATAGGTGACGAAGCTCTTGACCAACCAAATTCAACCACAGAACGCAATGTCGACTCCGACTCCAACAAAGCCCTGGTATACTGACCCTTATGTGCAGTGTGCATCATGCCACTCAGTCAAGGAGAACTGCAAGATGGCAATGGGATAGAGTTGGTTGAAGTACTGAGTTGGTTGTAGTACTGAGTTGGTTGTAGTGCTGAGTTGGGTTTAGTACTGTTAGCAGTATTGTGGTGTCTATTGTGGTATCTATTGTGGTTACCAAACAGAGTATGGTCCCTCTGCGCTGCGCCCCAGTTTTCAGTCTCGTGCTATTGTTTGCTCAAAGGTGGAGAAGATTACCAGACAAGGGCTTCGCCATGCTCTCTGGTGATATACAATGCATGAAGGTTAGGTTTGGATATCGGGGCTTCTCCAGTCTATCCAGTATGTGGCTTCTCCAGTCTATCCAGTATGTGGCTTCTCCAGTCTATCCAGTATGTGGCTTCTGCAGTCTATCCTCCAGCATGGGGCTTCTCCAGTCTATCCTCCAGCATGGGGCTTCTCCAGTCTATCCTCAAGTCTATTCCTCAAGTCTACGCATCTCGCCTATACTTTCTACCCCACCACCAACATTACCTCTAGCAATACATGAGGGTACCCTGTAATAAATCGCCCTGTTCAATATAATTATGCTCCTCGTGCAATTTTATTAGCCTCGCTGTACCTCCCTGTCGAGGAACCCATCTCAAAACCCTTTGTTACCGGCTCTACCAACCCTTTATGTCTAACACAAGAAACGCAAATTGCATAGATCGAACCTCACTTTAACACATGTGCGTGATTTAAAAACGATAATTGGGGTATCCCCTCTTGTCCCTTTTACATTCCCCGGTTTGCATTCATTACATCTCCCCTCTCCCAGTGATTACACTTCGGAGGGGTCTTGCTGTTGGACCCCATCTGGAAAGTCTAATTTGGAGATGACACATTGACAAGCGACACCAACACCACCAAGAGCTTCAAAAGGCCGTTCAAAAGATCCACGGTGGCCCCCGCACCCAAGTGCAACCCACCACAGCAACACACCACGGTCTACCAACCGCAAAACATCCGCAAGACCCGCAAACGGCCATCCCTATTCACTCCTCCATCATCGATGGGTCGTGGCACCTAAGGAGATAACGTCCCCCTATGTACTGAAGGTGGGGCCAAAACAAGCTTTCATGCACGTGTACATATTGCGGCACGGGCCTCAACGTACAACGTCCAAAAAACCGTTGGAAGCCACAGCCAATGGCCCTTGTGTCACCAATTTTGATCATACAAAAAAATTCAATCACAGGGAGGTTATAAGAACCAAAACTACAAAGGGGAAGGAGGAACCATCACTGGCATTGACATTGGTATAAGACACGGGCCAATCCACTTGAATTGTTTCCTTGAACCCCTACACCAGATTTTCCTCAACCGTTCATCTCTACTTCGGATCCATATGCCTGAAGATATCCCATCCTTGGACAACCTAGTCCTTGGTAATACCGTCTCTGGTAGTGCTTACTCCAGAACACAGTTCCTAGAGTTCCTATATAACATTCATTGTGTTGAAAACCTTGAGTTCGTCTTGGACGTCAACGAATATATCTCGAGTAACTCGATATCACCCACCCCCAATGATGGTTCGCTCACCTTCTGGAATGACATATTCACCAAGTACTTTAGTGAGGACTCCACCAGCGAAATCAATTTGCCATATGAATTGAAGAAACAGCTATCCCCATCTGAGTTCCCGCAGTTGCAGTTGTTGATCAGAGCTAAGAAGTTCATTTATGATGACATTTTAGTCAATTTATACCACGAGTACATACGTTATGTTAGAGGTAAAGAATGTGAGGTATTGGAAAGCACCGTCGATAAGGGATTACCCCCTACCACGCTTTTGCTTCCTGAATTATGTTGCTTGGATTCTTCATCTTCCTCATCCGAGCATGCTACGCCTATGGTGCGATCACGTACCGCTAGTCGGGGGTCTTCCATAGGCTCCATTGTAGACTCGTTTAAGAGCAGTGTCGATTATGGCAAGTTCAGGATGAAGTTTCGCAGAAGGTTCAGCAATGAGAATTAGGTCATGTCTTACATTGTCTGGTGGTGCATTAGGCGGTATAATCTGGGTAGGTTGGAACGTTCACCAAATGGTAAATTTATTCTAGGTGGCGTGGCTGCCTCAGACTGTACGCCACAGTTGAGTTGACTCAAGTGTGCATCGTGCAGAGTGCTTCTCAGAATACAACTTGAGCAATCACTTCAAAAATTTGACTACGTAAGTGATAACACTCAGTTTAGATGAGTGACTAGCTGGTGATTGCTCAATAATGCAGCATATGATCTCTAGCCCCAAATCTTTGGTCTGCATCTGACTATTTGAGTGTCTGGTTCTATTTGGATCACTTTAATTGCTACTCCATACCCTTATTGACCTACCCAGGTTATCCTGTTTGATCACCTAGGAGTACTCCTGATGCCAGAATTCAAATTTCAAGATCGTTGTGTTCCAGCAAAAAGAACCTTGGAAGTTAGAAGAGATATTCGAGGACTGCTTTTCTTGACAACATGCCATAAGCAGAAACTACCCTTTCCATATTTACTCGCTGATTCCAAAGTATTGAAATGTCTGCCATAAAGGAACATCTTGCTTACCGAATCATACTGAAACTGTCTTGATGGTAGTACGCAATGCTTCTCTGTGAGAAGTACACTGACACACTTGCTTCTCCAGCTTCTCTGCGTGCAGACACTACCCCCCTTGAGTTCCTGAAGTTTATTACCTTCGTGTGGTTTATTATAGAGTTATAGAACACGAAAGTATTCCCTTTTCATAGTGGTACCCGTACGTGCCGGTTTTTATCCACAATAACAAATTGAATGTGTACTAGGTACTTCCAATGTAGGCAGTGTAATTCCATGTAGCCTTTCGTACTTAAAATTTCAAGCCAGTTAACTGTCACCCCAATCAAAAAGTTCCGTTCCAATGGCTTAGGCATTGTTGCAAAACGTTGTGAGAACGGACTATGATGTTATGCTCGTTATTATCACTTCTTGACATTTTAAGTAATAATGAAAAGAACAAGGAACCAGGGGCAACCAATACTTTATTCAGAAACCTTTAGGTCTAACCATAATCTGAAACTGCAAAGCTTGATAACTTAAAGGAGTAGTGTTCAATCTAGATATTGCATCCAATCTCGTACGCATATTCGATCTACTTCGTAGCAGAGACTGCCCAATCAACATTGACTAGACATCCAGCTACTGAAATTTGATAATTGCAGTAAAGCAAAAGTCCCAGAATGCTGGAATAACTCACATCCATCTCCTGCCATCTCCAAACGTTTTCAACCATCTCATCTCGCTTTGTCACTCATATAGTGACCACCACCTTACTGCCTGCGTTACAACTCTTGGGTTCCATATCTGCCTGATATAATCCATGACTAAGCTGCTCGCCA